>QANT01003320.1:0-43805 GCA_003254885.1 Purshia tridentata | reverse complement strand
CTAAATCTCTAATATCTTATACCTTATTCTAAAAAAAGAGAGTATAAATAATATACTAATTTTATTTAACTGTATTTGTCTCCAGCGCTTATTATAAACACCTTAAATCACATGAAACCTACTATATGATTTAGTTTCCTCAATATTTTTTATGAAAATAGTAGGTAATATGTTAAATAAATATATGGTAAAGTTTCATTCAAAATTTCCGTATTTTAATAATAATTTCCGTCATTTCCATTTAATTTCTGTCGAAATTTAAAATTTCCCGAAATTTCCGTCGAAATTTCTATCGAAAATTTCTACAGAACCGAAATTTAACTCCTTGGTGGTAAGAGACTAGTTGAATAATAAAATGGATACGAGTAAATAAAATTATGTGTCATTGAATTAATCTAGGTTTTTATAAAATACTTTTCATAATTAATTCCTCACTTCTTCATGGCTCCCACTTTGACTGACCCCGACACCATCAACGGCGGCAGCGCCCTCATCCCCATCTCTCTCTCTCTCCTCTTCTATTTTCAAATCTGCAAATTGAATTCAAAAACAAAAAATCCAACTATTGACCTCAAAATAACCCTTCTCTCTTTGGATTAGCAAACCAAAATCAAAATTAGAAAAACCAACCATAATCTATTCAGGCTGAAGATGAAGTTGGATCTGCAAATCCAGAGAAAGAAAGCAAGAGAGGGAGAGGGGGAGGGGCAATGGGATATTTGGTTGATTTGGTTTTGGGGTTAGTGCTACACTATCTAAAAGGTGCTAAAACCAGTTCAACATGTTCATCTTCAACCACTCCCTCCCTCTCTCATTCCCATCTCAAAACCAGATTTGGATTCATTAGAGAAGAAGAAGAAGATGCAAAAATTGCCTACGTGGACTTTTAGATTAATTAACTTTAAATACTAAATTTTAATAATTTTTTAATTTAGATATCAAAATTTAATAGCATTTTAGATTAGGTACTAGTTAAAAAGTCAAACATAATAATATAGTAAATGACACTATAATTCACAAATATTACATCATATGCCACTACAATAATATATATATATATATATTACATTCATATTATTACATTAATTTATACTATATTGTATTAACACTATAAAAAAATCAATCCAATCACATCTTAACGGTGATTATCTTACAATTTAGTTGTGATTGTCTTGGTAAGTTGAAAAAGACAACTCTCACCACTATACTAAGTATTATTTTGAGTAAAAGTATTATTTTGACCTCTATTTATACTATATTGTAATATAATTTCTCTTAAAAAAATTTCAATCCAATCACAACCTAACTGTGACTGTATCACAATTTAGTTATGACTGTCATTTAGTCACAACTAAATTTGAAGTTGAGTGCCGTACAGTCACAACTAAAACTGAAGTTGAGACTATATTAACTAATTTCAAAAACAATATAAAAGTATTAAAGACAATTTTATCAAAATTTTATAAATTTTATCTAAGACCCATCATATGTGGCCAAATAACAATAGAAGAGCAAATTTGTCAAACAAATGGGCTGTAAATTTGTGACCTATTCTAAAAATCAAGTTCATTAGTTAGTAGTCAAAGCTAAAAATTATGAGCAAAACTGATTTTCTAAAAAATAAATCAAGTTCATTAGTTAGTAGTCAAAGCTAAAAGTTATGAACAAAACTGATTTTCTAAAAAAGTATTGAAACTTGGTATTTAATCCTAAATTTCTATGGACTTTTTGGTAAAATATTAGGTCAACATGTGGAATTTTTAGTTGACACGAACTTTTAGTGGAATTTTCTTGTCGACATGGTGGTAAAAGGTATTTTGGTATGAAAAAATGTAAAATTAATAGAAATGTAAGTTTTGGAGAAGAAGGGTCAAAAAAACTTGTATGTTATTTAATTAAATTACCTTAATATATTCTTTTGAGATTGTGGACAGAAATTGCATATTTAGTCTATAATTAACCTTATAAATAATCCAAACTATGAATCTAGACTATTAATTACATTCATTCTTATTTGAATGTGTAATTTAGATTCAAATTTTGCAAGATAAGCATTTTATATTTCCAGACTGTCAACCTAACTTCTGCATTGATTCGTAACCTTCTTTCCTCCGAAGGTTTTCCAAGCAAAGTTCTTTGAGCTTTTCTAGGACATTTTCTTCATTCCTATTCCTCCGAATTCCGAGTTGTATAAGACTTAGCATAGATTTTTACAAAAAGTTTCTTGTAAAAATAGGATTCAAGATTTGAGGGAAGTTTTTCAAAATCTCAATTTTTTTTTCTTCGTTTAATTTAAACAAAATGATCTGGGAGTTTGGAAGGCTGTCGGAAACTAATTTTAATTTTGACTTTCATAATTAAAATTCAGTCTAAATTCGGATTTTATTAAAATTAGATCTTATAAAAAATATGAAATCTAACTACCAAACAAAAAGACAGAAGGCAAATGGACTTGGCGGAAAACACAGTCAAATTGAGTTGGTTGAAATGTGATTTGCAATTCTGCATGGAACACAAATGGCAGGGATGCATATATGACACCAAAGAAGATGCCAATTTACCATTATTGGGAAAATTAGAAGAAGGCTAGAAGGATAAAATTCACTGTTCAAAAATCTAAAGTACTGCTCAAAATTGCACCATATGAACCATACTAGAATGAGAGATAAATGGCAATTTCAATTCTACTTTTTAAAGTACATCAAAGGAGATCGATACATCGAATGAGATCACTGTGTTTATCTTAATCCAAACTCATTTTATTGATATTTTTTTCACTACTCGCTCTCACTACTTGGGCTAACTTCTACTCTTTCTTTTCACTAGTCGCCTTGGTTTCCTCTAGAGTTTCAGTCACCAATCGTAGCTTTTCAACCTCATCAGTAGAAAATTCCATATCAAAGTTGGTCATAATCAAATTAAACTCAAAGGGTAATTGCAAGAATTGACCTTGAGTGCCCCTAGAAGTACACTGCTTCTTGGCCAAATTCTTATTTTCACGAACAGTCTTCTGGCCTGAAAAATTTGTAACATGATCATTTGATATTGGATGACAAGAAACATTGCGATTTGGACATACCGAATCCAAACTCATGCAACTTGGAGCATTTGAAGGGGTACTAGAAACAATACCATTTCTCATGGTCGCGACAATAGAGGGTTCAGCTTTTTGTAAAAGCCACTCTATTGTCTGACCATGGGTTTTGGTACCAAGCTCACTAGTGAGCTGGAAGATGCGAGTAGCGCACACGGGTGGTAGGCGAACACGGGGGTTGCCACGCCTAGCAACTTTTTCATGACAGCCTTTTGCGGCAGCTTTGCTTCTTTTCGAGGCTATTTTCGGTGACATGGGTTTTGTTAGGGCCGCCGTCTGGTAATGTTGAGTTTTCTAGAGTAGTCAAAGTGAGTAATCTCCAAATTTGCTCTAACGCTATTAGATTATGTGCAAATATATATAGGACAACCAGTAGTCATTCACCTTTACACACCAATCGCATATTGACACATATTAATTTAAGGAGAAGAATTGGACATTAAGGAGAACAAAAAGGCAAAAAAAAGAACACATGTTAACTTGTGATTGGCTTTTAAAAGAAATAACTCCTTATACATATGGATTTATTTGTATATGTATATATACATATATGTTATATAAGTTTAATTTGTTAATTCCGGCACAACTTAATTGGAAATATTTATTGTTTGTGTAATCTGCGTGAAACTTTCTTGTCCTTTTCAATTTTGTATTCAAATCTTAAATGCTTCAATCTATTACAAATGGCAACTTTTCATGCCAAGCCACAGAAAGTGGTGAAAATTTAATTTCCTTGTAGGTTTGATTTCTTACCTGTAAATTTCATTTTTTCATAATTTCAATTTGGTTCCTCTATTATTCCCCTCGTTAGAAGATTCGTTATAGGCCTATGTGGCGCTGGCATGGCCCACGTAGACCGCAGACCTGGCCACCACATGGCAGCGGAAGATTGGTTCTCGCCCAAAATCGCCGTATCAACCTGGACCATGTCATTTTCCCTCCAAGACCAGCTGCCATCTAGACTGCCACATTGCTATGTGGACTGACACACATCCACCTAAGCTCAACATAAGCCCAAACCGAGCCCATTCAATTTATAATTTGGGCCTTAAATCGATCCAGACCTTGCCCAATGCCACCCCTAAAAGACATGTTTAGTTTGTATTGTAATATGAATCAAAATTTGTTGGTTAACCAGAAGACGGGTCTTGCTATTTGCAGCCCAATACGAAAGCCCAGTGGAAAGCTTAAGCTCGTGGCGCACGTTAGCATTGGGCCTAAAAGCAAAATGGGCCTTAATAAGGGTGGTTCTGGAAGTAGTAGATGAGGAAAGTTCTGGAGCGTCCTCCGTCCTCCTCTGTCCCACGATAATAAAACCCAAAACGGCAAAACCCTAAAGCTTTATCCACACGCACACACTTGAACTCACTCACTCTCCCTCTGAAGCCTCGAAAAGCTTTGGAAATGGCGTGCGCCAACGCTCTTACTTCAGCTTCCATTCTCTGCTCTCCCAAACAGGTACTATAGCTCCTCCAATTGCCTGCTGCAGAAAAATTGAACGACTTTGTGGTTTCATTTGGTCTCTTATTTCCTGTAAACCAAACATGGTTTTAAGCGCTGTAGCTTGAACTACCCGATAGTTTTGCGGTTGATAATTGGTTCTTCTTGGGACTGTGCCAAAAATGCAGGGTGTAATAATATGTGTGTTTGGTTGTGTTTTGGGGTTGCACATTAACAGAATTTGGTGTCAATTTGCTTTGTTTGGGTCAATTTTCTTAATTTGGTGTGAATTGTATATGGCAGAGCTTGCAGAGGAGGGTGAATCAGCAGCAAAGTAGTAGGCTGAATTACAAGCAATCAAGGGGCCGATTTGTTGTGAAGGCTGCTGCAAAGGAAATTGCTTTTGACCAGAACTCAAGGCATGCGCTACAGGCCGGCATTGATAAGCTTGCTGATGCTGTTGGCCTTACCCTTGGTCCTAGGGGTATCTTCTCTCTTTGCCTCATAGCCTCTAAGGCCATTTATATGTCATTGATGTGGGGTTGTAAGGAAAAGAAAACCCCTTATCCTGTTTCAGAGATTTACCTTGTTTCTTGGATGTAGCTAGCTTTGGTTTACAACAGTTCCCTATCATGGTATGCTTTGGATGTGAGCCATTCTCAATTTTGATGCGCGATTTTTTGTATTTTTAAGGGAGGAATGTTGTCTTGGACGAGTACGGAAGTCCCAAAGTAGTGAATGATGGAGTCACAATTGCTAGAGCTATTGAACTACCTGATGCTATGGAAAATGCTGGTGCAGCTCTCATTAGGGAGGTTGGACCTTCATTTTTATGATATTTTTTTCCAAGTAGTACTATCCTATGTTAGGGAATTCACAATCCTAGTGCTGGCTTATTTTGGTTTACCATTCTGTCTTTTTTTCAATTGTGGGGTTTAGGTTGCGAGTAAAACCAATGACTCTGCTGGTGATGGCACAACAACTGCTTCGATTCTTGCACGGGAGATAATCAAGCTGGGGCTTTTGAGTGTCACATCTGGTGCAAATCCTGTCTCAATTAAGAAGGGGATTGATAAAACTGTACAAGGGCTGATAGATGAGCTAGAGAATAAGGCTAGGCCTGTGAAGGGTCGTGATGATGTTAAAGGTACTGTGCTTTATTGAATTTATTTATTAACTGAATCCTGCATTCTCAAATTGGTCATTGTTTTCCTTTCAGCTGTTGCTACTATTTCTGCTGGGAACGATGAACAAATTGGGACAATGATTGCTGATGCTATTGACAAGGTTGGGCCTGATGGTGTGCTGTCCATTGAGTCATCATCCTCATTTGAGACTACGGTCGAAGTTGAAGAAGGAATGGAGGTGTGTTTGTTTCTCTGTTCTCAGTTTCTTTTGGTTTTCATTTTTCTCTTACTGTAAATTATATGTATTGCCTGTTGTTTGTTATATTGGATTTCAGATTGACAGAGGATATATCTCTCCTCAATTTGTTACCAACCCCGAGAAATTGATTGTTGAATTTGAGAATGCAAGAGTCTTGATTACAGACCAGAAGATTTCAGCTATTAAGGATATAATTCCCCTATTAGAGAAAACCACTCAATTGAGAGCCCCTGTGCTTATAATTGCTGAGGATGTCTCTGGTGAGGCTTTGGCGACCCTTGTTGTGAACAAGCTAAGGGGTATACTTAATGTTGCTGCCATCAAAGCTCCTGGTTTTGGTGAGCGTAGAAAAGCTCTCCTTCAAGATATTGCCATTTTGACAGGTAAGATATTTTTCTTAGTTACTCAGTTTATAGTTTCACAACGTGAGTTCAGCTTGATATAAATATTCCAAGGAGTGTCCATGTATCTATTTCTTTACTGTCCAATTCTTAATGGAGCAAAATGGATGGGTTAATTTGTTACATAAATATATTACTCATTGTGGCTAGTTGTCGATATTATTTACAGGAGCTGAGTTCCAAGCCAGTGATCTGGGTCTTCTAATTGAGAACACCTCAGTTGAGCAACTTGGTCTGGCTCGAAAAGTGACTATCACGAAGGACTCCACTACCATCATTGCTGATGCAGCATCAAAAGATGAGTTGCAAGCTAGAATTGCACAGTTGAAGAAGGAGTTGAGTGAGACAGATTCTGTTTATGACTCAGAAAAATTGGCTGAGAGGATTGCCAAATTATCAGGGGGAGTTGCTGTTATAAAGGTGGGGGCTGCTACAGAGACTGAACTTGAGGACCGTAAGCTCCGTATCGAGGATGCCAAGAATGCTACTTTTGCTGCTATAGAGGAAGGGATTGTGCCTGGTGGCGGTGCTGCATTGGTGCATCTCGCAGCATATGTCCCTGCAATTAAGGACAAACTTGGAGAAACAGATGAACGTCTAGGTGCTGACATTGTGCAGAAGGTAACAGTTGTTTCTTATTTTTGTGGTCATGAAAATTGGAATTGCTACAATCATTCTTGAACTGGATAATTTGATCTGCTCCAGCTAATTGGAATGGATTAGATTCTCAATAATCCTGAGGCCATCCATGTTTGTGCAGTATTTTGTGTAAATATATGTTCTTCTATCTTCTTATTTAATCTGATAACTCAATCTATTTGCATGCAGGCACTGGTAGCACCAGCATCATTGATAGCTCAAAATGCTGGAATTGAAGGTGAAGTGGTCGTGGAGAAAATAAAAGAGAGTGAATGGGAGTTCGGTTACAATGCAATGACAGACAAGTACGAGAACTTGGTGGATGCCGGTGTTATCGACCCAGCAAAGGTAACAAGATGTGCCTTGCAGAATGCAGCTTCAGTTGCCGGAATGGTGTTGACCACTCAGGCTATTGTGGTGGAAAAGGCTAAGCCCAAGTCACCTGCGGGTGCTTCTGCACAAGGACTTACTGTGTAATAATGTAGTGTTTTGAGGTAGATAGAATTTTGATAAGAGTGGTTTATTATGCGGTGCATTTAGGAGGACAAAGGCGTTGTTTAAACTTCTGTTTTCACTATTCACAACATTGATTATTTCTATATAAAAGTGATCTGGAAACATTGTAATATCAAGTGGATATAGAACTTGGTCTTTGTGAAAACTAGGCCTAGTAGCCCTCACCAGTTCTTTCCACCACCAAAAGGCTGAAGACCAGACTTCTAAGCAAGATCAAGGCCTAAAATAAGAGCCCAAAGCTTTGCCTGCAATACCTGTTCTGTGCCCAGATTAGCAGAAATGCCAGTCTTCCAGTCGCCATTTGCATCTCTAATAACTTCTCCCGCGCAAATCGTACCAATATACCCGATCATATTCTGTCATATCCAAATTATTTTGGGTACACAAGGTATTGAAACTTAAAAATAAGGGATAGCGCTAAAGGTTTAAATTTTTGTCTTGAACTAGAAGATTCTGGACAGAAAAATTTGATGGGGCTCAGAAAAATTACCAATTTGACACGAAATAAATGTTAAATATTAGAACGAGAGAATAAAATTCATGTGCTAAATTGGGATAACAGTCGAAAGTTGGTACCATAGCTGAAAAATTGCATAAATTTATATCACAAGTTCACAACTATAAACCCAGCATTGATACAATCCGTTGGTATTGCTTTCCCACCTATGCAAGCACGTCACTCATGATAAGGGACGATTCTGAAAACATGAAGGGGGACAACTGAGGCCCAAGCCCCAAGGTGGATAGAAGCACTTATCAGATTAAATGTGAGTATGCCACCATAGTACTAATGTATAAGTTATTATCTAACTTGTTAAATCTCTAATAATATTTGTTGTTTATATTTGGTTTTATTGTGGTTCTTATTTATTTATAACAAATAAACAACTACCGCACCATGTCATAAATGACAAAATAACAAATGCATCTCCCGCGGAGGCAAAAGCATCTCTCACAGAGACAATACAGCAATCCTACAACTTAATATTTTGGATTGGTTATTCTTTGAGACCAACAATAATAATGGTTCGGCCCTTAACTTTAATGGACCTATTAAATAATTATATTGTTGTTGATGTGATTTTTTTTTCTTTGGCCAATTGTTGATATGGTTATTAATTTATTATCATGTACTCCATTTATGGTCCACCTACCATTGGCAACCCACATGCCAATGAATTGCCAATTGATAGGTCTCGTTCTTTTCTACCAAAAGAGCAATAACAAATTCTGAGACAGAATCTACTGTTACATTATTATATTATATTTACGAGAGTAAATTTTTTATCTAGTTTGATATGCGTTTTGGTACCGGGCTTTTATTCACAGCCATCTTTCTTCTACCTCTTCTCATTTTTTTCTCAAAAATAAAAGAAAGATGATTGAAATTAAAAACTTAGTACCAAAACGAATACCAAACTAGATAAAAAACCTGCACTCTATATTCTTCCTTCAATATTGGTGCAGAAGAATTACTGTTACATTATTATATTATATTTACGAGAGTAGATTTCTTACCTAGTTTGATATGCGTTTTGGTACTGGACTTTTATTCACAGCCATCTTTTTTCTACCTCTTTTCATTTTTTTCTCCAAAATAGAAGAAAGATGGTTGAAATTAAAAACCTAGTACCAAAACGAATACCAAACTAGATAAAAAACCTGCGCTCTATATTCTTCCTTCAATATTGGTGCAGAAGAAAAAGAAACGAGTCCCACACTCCCACCATCTGGTAATTGATATATTGGCCAAAAGTTAAAAGGGAAACATGTATAATATAAGAGACTAGCTTATTGCATGCCTACTGTTTAGGGTATAGAATTCTGAATTCTGCTTTTGGATCTTGTTATTTATTAATGTACAAGCTTATTTTTTACAGTTTTGAATTGAATGCTCTAACTATCACACAGTTTTATAATATTTAATTCATATGTTATTCTCACATTTGAACTACATAAGCTCTATTTCACTTCATAAAAGTTCATGTATACTTTAAATTTAAAAGGTATGTTTAGAATATAAAATATCACATAAGGAGTTATAAGGTGTGTTTAATTTCTCCTCCCCTGCTGGTCCCATTGTCCTTTATATCTAACACATGTTCATTTCATGTATTCTCGCCTTTTTGGTGTATTTGATATCTTTAGAAGTGTGCCACTATTTGGTTGGATATGTGCATTTCATGCTAAAGGAGAGCGATGTTGATGTTTTAGAATGCAATTTTTTCTGGTAAAACCGTCATTGAAACCAAAGTATGAATGCTTGCAATTTTCACACCCCATAATAGACTCATGAAATTAAGTTGTGTTTGGAATTGAGGTGCTTTGAGGAGCATCTCCAATGGGTACCAAGTTTGAGATTTTACTTCCAATTTTGGTACCCCATACAAAAAAATTAGAAGTACCAAATTTGGTACAATACAAAAAATTGTACCAAATATGATATTGAAAATAGACATGATACTTGTTGTAATATTCGAGTTTTGTGAGGTCTTTTCATTTCTCTTCATGTGAACGATGTCAAAAATTTATCTTCTTAAACATTACGCTTCATGTGAAATAATAACTATTATTTTTTTATTTATAATGCAACAAAGACTGATTGAATTAGAAGCAGTCCATGCTTTGACAAAGATTAGGGTTAGTCTTCTAACCGAAAGGACCTTCCTCCCAAGCCATTTTGTGTTAATTAAGCTGAGTATGGCAATTGGTCCAATTGGGCGTTTGGTATTTGCTGGATTGTCAACATCAAGCTAATACAAGGAACCAGAGCTCTACATCGATCTTTAAGGGTCACACTGACTTGCTGAAAGCTCTGCCTGCACAGCATGGTCCCAATTTCAATCTAAGATTCCAATTTCAATGTTCTTTTTTACAAGTATGAACATTTTCTTTTCTACTACGACAAGCATGTTTGTTGGGTTGCAAATATATATATACGTATGCCATCACTTAGCCGCATTGAATAACTAAAGCTATACGGTGATACCATTCTTCTATAACTCAAGGAAGTTTCAATTCTACATTGACCAATGGTTTGTGAATGAATTAATAAACATCCGGGATTTACCAGCTGATATGTATGGTTTACAAGGAGTTGTATGTATTCAAAATTTACTCTCAAACTTTATAATTGAAAAGACAGTGAATCGTTATATATAGTTTGCAAGAAATTATACGTATTCAAAATTTATTTTAAAACGTTATAACGGATAAGAAAGTGAATTATATATAAAAAAACTCTCTTTTTGAGCCAAACAAATATAAGCTCTTGAGGTTAGTCTAAGTGGTGAGGGTGAGTAGAGTAAGAGTTCAAATTAGATTAGGTCTATAGTTCAATTCCCTCCAATGTAACAAAAATAAAAAACTAAAAAAATGTTGTTGATAAAAATTATGGTTAGCATACTTAGCATCGGTTATTAAGCTTTGATGATGGTCATTCACTTGAGGATTATTAAGTGATCGTCCATTATATTATATAAGAAACATATAATTTGATAGAAGTCCTTGATACACATTTTTTATTTAATATATGGTCTGACAGTATTTTTGTTGCTGAATGTAGGTTGATTGACCGATTGAGCACATCAAATTCATTCTTTTAATTAGAAGAACAGTCAATTTAACCTTCTCTCTACTATAAAATTTAATATAAAAGTTAATTAATTAGTAATTCCAAAAATTAAAAGACAAGAAGAATGATTTTTTTAATGTAATATTAAATAGAATTTTAATCATAATTTTATATTGACATGTAAAATTAAAATATCTTTATTGTCATTTTGGCCTTAGCTAGGCCTCATGTTGTATTAGACGAACTATACTTTCGAGTTTCGAAGGTCCAAACTAAACTCCCTTTTCTCCAAACCAATGGCTTAATAAGTCAGGTGTGTCCTCACAGCATAGCACCCCAAAAAACCGACTAACTCTTCTATGGGGCATCTCTCACAATTAAGTACAACTGATTGTAAGAGATGTCCTAACGAGACATATCTCTAAAAGACTATATAACTTTGAAATTTTATAAAAGCATTTCACGTCTCATACTACCCAAATCCAATGTGTGATAATTTTGACCTATTCAAAGCAAATCTAGTTGCTGTTGCATTTTGATTGGGAACTCTCTTACGTAGCTCTAGGGTGGCACTCTTTTTGCATCAATTGTAATAAGTTAGATGTGACCTCACGTCACCAAATTGCATATAATTGTATCACTTTGTAATACGTAGATCAGAGTACTTGTCATACAAATCACCTACATAAAAAATGTGTGAATTCTGATGGTTTTTTTTTTAAAAAAAAAAATTATTTTTGGCTGGCAATGGTTCACTTAGAAAAGCACCATATATTCCTTGAAATCTAATACCTCTAAACAAACCATACTTATTTTACTCAAAAACCCGGCTAAACCAATTGTAGCCGTTCTTCCATTTTGACTTGATAAACCCTCTCTCACATACGTCCATTGGTTCATTGCTCAAAGTAGGCAGCATCAACAACCAAAGTTTAAGATTCCTTTGCGTTGCTCAATATTTTCGCTTATTTTGATGTCCTTTTTTAATTTCAATTCACACTTTAATTAGAAAAATGAAGAATCTCATTCTCTTTATTAATTATTTGACTTTTTTGGTACTTCACACTAATCGTGGATAAAAACTTACCGACACTCGTATTAGTATATACAACATATATAAGTAAAGTTTTTCTTCACGAGAAAATATGTTATGAATAATGCTCTTAATTTTAACCCAACACTTCTCTCAACTTCAATCACAAACTTTGTATTTCTTATTTTTAATAAAATTATTAATTTTAGGGTATAAAATCACCATTGATGCTTAAATATTAGATTTTAGTTCTCGAATCCAATAGTTCAATCTAATAGTCAAGTGACGAACAAGTTTTAATATCATAAATAAAAACTTTTTTCAACATCATAATTTTCTAATGTGTTATTCAAATCAAAATATGCTACATAAGTTGATTAAAAAAAATGTTAAAAGAATTGGAATAAATAGAATTGTCCGATATACACACAGTTTAGAATTTCCAAAATAACTAAGAAAAATTTGGATACTTTGACGTAATTGAGGATTGTTTAGGATATTCAATAATGAATTATGTTGAAGTCAAACATGTATGTTTTATGTGAAGCTAACTTATATGTGAAGGAAGCTAAGCATCAATTTTAAAATAAATTGGCAATAGGAGTAGTAGCTTAAACTCTTATAGGTCACTATACAAGATCTCACATTTTTTATGTAAGATCTTTCTCATCTCAACACGCCTCACATGTATGACGTCACTCAAGTCTAACGTGTGGACAATTGATATTGGGCGATTTGAGAGCAAGTGTGGTCATCGGGCCCAACACGTGAATATCTTGTTTGATATCATGAAGGAATCTTAAAACATGCATTCCAAAACCAATTGACAATAGGAAGAGTAATTTAAATCCTAAGAAGCAACTATCCAGACTTCACATTTTCGATCTTTCTCTCAATACTATGACACAAAAAAAAATCAAAAAAACCTTCTATGACACATCATTTGCTACATTACTATTTTTATCTTAATGGATCCGTAATGCATGAGGTCATGTGTTTGTGTAATTGTGTGTGAGAGTCGTGATACATAAAATGCAGCATATTGGTAATAAAGTTCGCAAGAAGCCGCACCGCTCTCCACTGCTTTATTTTCCAGCCTCTAATAGACTTTGGCACGTTTTCTTTTTTCCCTATAGTTTTAGTCACACATTTCTTTTTCCATATTCATTTTCTTTAATTATTTTCTTTGCATATGTATATAAGATTAAGCAATAAAAATACAATTTTGAGAAGGGTCAAGAAATAAGATGTTGCACTATTTTCTCGAAAGTTTGGAAATAGAGAAATATTGATATCAATATAAATTATAATTTTTTTAAATTTAGGGGAAAGAACATTAAAAGAATATCGTGTTTTATTTTTAGAGTAATTGTAACACTACCGTAGGATATTACGATTTTACCTACATTATAATACATAATATCTATTAATACTATATCCTATAAGTACAATTATGTTGTCCACGTAACCATGAGTATAATATGTAGATTAGTAACACTATGTGGTAGAATTACAGTTACGAACAAAATTTTTTCCTCTCACATAAAAATGTGAGAAACTTACATTTAGATGAAGAAACTTGAAATATCATAAAATTTCAAAATGACAGAACTTAAAACTTAAAAGACTTTTAAAATTTCTAAAATTTCCACTTTTAAAATTTCTAAAATTTCCTTATTAAACCAATTTATGAAGTTTTGATGGAATTTCAACACCATGTCGGAATTTAATTACAATTTTGTGCTAGCAATGATAGTGAATAGTGATGGTAATAGAAAGGGAGGTGGGGGTGGTGATGATAGTTATGGGACAGTGGTGATAGCGGTTGTTGGGGAGGAGGTGTGACTTTTTTCATTCTTATTATCCCAATTTTTTTTTTTAAATTACGTGACATCAAGTTATTTGACAAATTTTTTATTTATTTTTATCTTTTTCTTTTCATTAAGTTGAGAAATGACATTGGAATAAAAATTTGAGGCAAATATATAGCATATTTTGTGGCATAAAAATGCAAATGTATAAAATAAGAGTGAAAATCACCACCCAATTTTATCGTCATAATAAAAATGACACATGTTTAAGATGAAATTTAAAGTCCAGATTCCATATGAAATTAATAATTCTCATTCTCTATTCCTAACTTTTCTGTAAAAACTGAGTTTAATTTTCTCATTCAAACACATAAAAAAATAATATAAAAGAAACAAACATAATTTTTGTTTGCTCATTGAAACTTAAAACATTTTAAGAAAAACGTAACTAAATGTTTAAGATGAAATTTAAAGTCCAGATTTCATATGAAATTAATAATTCTCATTCTCTATTCCTAACTTTTCTTTAAAAACTGAGTTTAATTTTCTCATTCAAACACATAAAAAAATAATATAAAAGAAACAAACATAATTTTTGTTTGGTCATTGAAACTTAAAACATTTTAAGAAAAACGTAACTAATAATTTAATGTTTAAAATATCATCCAAAGATACTGATTCAATTTATAATGTAAAACGCTTATACGCAATAGGGGGATGCACATATAATTTTTTTAGGATTGAGGGGTCAATTGAGCCATGAAACTAGTTTTTGTCCATTAAATTCATATTCTCATCTTTAATTTTCTTGATTTTTACCTTATCAAGTGAGGCAAAAATGTTATAAATCTATTAAGCGTTTTGGTCTATGTCCATAGTAGTATAGTACACACAACTACGTGCCAACAAGGGCCGCAGAAGGCGCTGAAGCTTATGAATTCCAACATGCAACCGCCAAAGTTTTGAGTATAAGCTTCATCTTGAAAGGCGTGCCAAAAGGCCCAAAACCGTCGAATTTTCTCTCTCTGTTTGCAGTCCCATGAAAGTCTAAAACTAATATTTCAGTCCTTCTCCTCTGCTTCGCTTCCTTATTAATTAAGATTTAAGGATATTATTTTAGCTTTGTTTTTTATAGACCGCGGCGTTTACGTGTTTTGTTGTCAAAACCTTGGTGCTTAGACTAGGTGGGTAGTTTGGCACCTTTATGGGGTCCTCTAATGGATTTCTTGCTTCAAATTTTTTGGGACTTTGAAATGGTCTTCAGTCTTCACCAAGAATGCTATATAGTTACAGTCAACTTAATACATATATTTATTATTTGGAGGAATGATAGAAAATTGGGTGCCTCTAGAGTTTTGACAATTTCATTGCTTTCGGTGACTTATTTATTTCAGCACTCATTTTTGTCTTAATTAAAAGTGATGTTAAGGTCAGCACCGATTCATATCTAATTTGTTTTTTGTTTTTTACTTTTAAATAAAGATATAGAAAAAAAAGTTGCTTTATTTATTTTTCTTTTGATACGAAAAAGAAAAACAGGTACCAATATTTCCGATTCTTCCTCATTCCACATCCTCATTATTGTAGAAAATCTTATAGGAATAAGAAGTAATTGTGAGAATGTGGAGTGTTATTTCATATTGAAAAATAATAATTTTGTATAGTGGCTTATAAGAGTTTGGACTATTACTTTGATTGCCAATGCCTTCATACTATCAGAGCAATTATTGGTAATGGCTTATAAGGATTTAGGCTACTCTTTTATTGTCAATTCCTTATGGTATCAATATATTTGTTGCATTTTGCATAACAAGATCTAGCATATATTTATTTGAAGATGCAACATGCTATTACAAACCGGCTTCTACAAGAATTTGTATCCACTTCCTGGCAAGGTATCCAGTAAAAAGAATTAGATATATTGAGGTTTGGCCAAGTGGAAACATTGAAATTCCTCCTACAATACGTTGGTTTGAAGATGAGACATATCAAATGCTGTTTTTAAACCTCATTAGCAAACAAGGAATGATATATAGATTTAAACTTGAAACTTCAAGTCTTTAATCACTAGAACTACAAGCACTCGCAATTTTTTTTTTTCTTTTATTATCTCTCTTGTTACCTTCTTTGATATTTTATTGTCTACCTCTTTCTTATAATTTTTTCTATAGCATCTCCTCTACCTCTTTAACGAAGGAAAGAACTGTCTAGTAGTAAAAAAAAACTAATGTGAAATCGAAAACTGAAATATTAAAAACAGAAAGAAAAAAACAAAAGAAAAACCTCAATTTTTTTCATTTAGTGGAGGGAGATTTAACTGTGGAACGTCTCTACTTTATATGAGGAGACATACTACGAGGCCAATAATTGGATGAAAAATTAAAATTAAAATTAAATACCAAATGATAATAATTTTTTTAGCAAAATAGTGCAAGACGCTAATATTCTTTTAGTTTAGGTACTAATTTGGAGCAAACATTTTGCATTATGTCACAAATTTGTATGAAACATGAATTTTTGTCGTCGATCGCTTAGGAAAAGTATCGAGCACACTTGATGGTCTTTTTTTTTGTTTAATATATTAGTTGTAACCGTATGAAGTTAATAAAAATTCAGAGTTTATAAAGGTTTATGACTTTTGATTTAGACTTGGGGGATGAAGTCTAATAGCCTAGATACTACATTAAAGCTTAAACCATAATACAAACATTGAAAATAATAATAATAATAATAATGAACTAAGTTCTAAGTGTGACTTAGTTAAAAATTGTGTGTTATATATAGTCACAGTTGAGTTTGTGAGCAAAAGCAAATTACTTAGCCAAGCATTCGATGAAACTAGCCACCGTGAAGTTTTTCAAAATTGATATCTAAAGTGAAATGATATAAATTTTTGATGGTTAAAATGAAAAATATTGAAATTTGATACTAAAATCAACATATATAAATAAAAAATTAAAATTAAATACCAAATGATAATAACTTTTCAACAAAACAATAAGACACTAATAGTTAAAAGAAAAAAAATATTGACATTTGCAGCTTAAAGTTACAGACCTAAAAAAATTGCCGACAAATTGATTTTTTTTGATAGCATTCTCGATTAGTAATTTAGTAACTAAATTCCATTTCCCGAAATTCCTAAATCCATTAAACGCCTGTTATGGACCTATGGTAAGTGTCGTTTTCTAGCGCACGATCATAAAATCGATTAATGAGAAGCCTAAATTTAATTGGTCTCAATTCTCAAGTCCCTGTCTTTAAGTGGACCATGCCCTCCATCTTAATATTAACCCCCGTCTCTGCTTTCACCCTATATTTCCCTCCAAATTACCACTCTTACCAGTCCTTGACCTCCGCTCCCGGGCCCACACTTACCCCTATAAATCTCCAGACGGAGGAGTTGCAATTCCAGCACCAAATCAAGCCCAAAACTGTCAATTAACGGAGTTGCATAAATTAATTTTAGAGCGAGAGAGTGAGTGAGAGAGAGACTCGTGGAGGGTCGCTGTGTGCGATGCGTGGCGGGCCAGGTGGTGAGCGGTGACAGAGTAAAACGCCGAGATCACGCTTCTTAAAGAAAATGGAGGATCCTAAAGCCTTGCTTCTTCGCCTTGCCATCTCTTTCTATCTTACACACTGAACAAGACGAACAACAACAAGAAGAAGAAGCCTCCATCCAACTGGTTCGCTCTTCGTCTTCGCTCTCTCAATCGCCGATTTCCAGGTCCGTTCTCTCTCTCTCTCGCATTGGTCCTGCGCTCTCACAACCGCATTGCCCCCAATTCTCTTTGTTTCTCAATTTTCTCTCTCTTTCATGTTATCCACGTGCTTTAACATGTCATCGTCACGGACTCTTCGTTTTTCTTTTCCTTGCAAGTTTTTCGTTAAGCATTTTGCTTCCGGTTTTGGTGATTTAAAAGATTTCTGTGTTTTTTCTGTGCTTTTTGTGTTCTTGCATAGATGGCTGAGGCGGCGAAGGTCTTGTACATAGTGGTGGTGGACGATGAGGATAAGAGAGAGAAAGGAAAAGAGTCTTTCCGATATACGCGTCCTGTTTTGCAGAGCTCTCTGCAACTCATGGGCTGCAAACCTCGACACGCCTTTAAGGTATAAAGACAAAAGTTTTCGAATTTCGGATTTCTGTGGAAACTTTGTGTTATTTTGGTCTGACGTAATTTACAATTATTTTACTTCGGTTGGTTTAGTTCATTTTTGTCATTACTTTCTGGGTTAGTGACTTTGTTTAGGGAGATTAGAATTAGAATTTTAGGAGGTAGAGTATGTTACTATGTTTATGTTTTTGAACTTATTACTGTGATAATTGTATAGCTTTGGGAGGTGTTTTTGGGGTAGATCTGGGTTTGCACGTAACATGGTCTTGAAATGTTCTGAATTAACTTGGCAAAGTCTGCAATGCTTAGGTAAAAGAATTATATTTAAAGTCTGGTCAACGGAGGTCGGAGGCTTATTGGAACTAATTTTTTGGTTGTATTCTTGTTTTACTGTAGGCGCTCTTTAAGTCGTTCTTATTTGTCAAATTATAGTCCATTAAGTCATTATCACATATTAGTCCAGTTTTGCGTCAAAGAAAATATGGGTTAAGACCATTATGCTGTTCTTGTGTCGCTTCATTTTGACCTGTTAAAACTTATTCTGCCAGTAGAGCCATTGGTTTTGTCGTGCTTGAACCATCTTACTTGATTATCTCTCATCCTGTCCTCCTTTTGTTTTTCAGTCTTTCCTTCACTCTTGGTTCTTTGGGCAGTTAATTCCAACGGTTGACTTCACTAATTGATGCATCTCTCTATTTTGTGCAATAATCTTTGTTGAGTTACATTGTTCTAATGGTGTTTTACAGATTAATGTTGACTCTAGATGTCATTAACTTGTATTTTAATTGCCTGGGTTTAAAGATCTTTTATTTCCCATATGTAAATGACCTATATCTTGTCAAATGTGAAAGACAGTAGGGTTTGTTTCGCGTGAAAACTCCCTAGTACTTTGCTCTATCTGTTTTGAGTGTTTTCTGTGCTGTGGAATGTTTTGAGTGTTTAGTTGTATTGTATTCCGTTTAGGTTTGAAATATAATCTTTCCTGTTCTTCAGAGTTTAACATTTGTTCCTTCTAGCTGTGGCTATCCCAGTCATAACACATGCTATATTGTTGAAAGCTTGGATATGTGGGTTGGACTTCTTTTTTTTTAATTGGGGAAAAAGGGGGGAAGGGGGAGGGGGTTTGTTTTAAAACATCCTGTTTATTCACTTTCCATTAATCTTGGGCCTTTATGAATTTTTTTTTTTTTTTGCCGGGGCTCTGAGGCCTAATGTTTTGACATTTTTCAACGGTGCAATATTAACTGATTGGATCAGTCAATTAAATATCCCCTGTTCAGATGTTTGTTCCAATTGTCAGGTTGCACCTCCTGGTGCACAATAACTTTGGTGCTTTAGTTTGGTTCTTATCACATGGTTTATTTATTATGTCATGATGTTTCTATGATATTTTCATTATTAAACTAATGTTTATGTTTATGTTAATTAGTGAGTTGTCATGTTTGCTTCATACTTGACTGATTCCCATGTTGTATTTTACTTTGGAAAATTAACCACTAATGCCAGACATTTTTCTCTGATCAGATTAGCCAACGGGTTTTTGAATTGATAAGAAACGTAAGTTCATGTAACGCCTTTCTTCCAGATGGATTGGAAGATGTTACACCTAGTAAAGATGAGGCTTGCAAGCATTTGGTTTCAGAGAAAGATGATAGAAGTAAGAGTTTACCATTTGAATTGTACAAAATACGCACGAGTGTTGTTGTCAGAAGAGAAACCTTCTTAGGTGTTGTGTGTGATGCTCTGGCTCAGTACAAGTATGTCGGTCCCAACCAGAGGGCAGACTTAGTCTTGGCATGCAGGTATAAAGGAGTCTTGTATCTTTATTGGAAATACATAATTATATATATATATATATATATTTCTTTTTGAAAAGTGGAATCTGTGAATGAAATGATATTCCTTTTCCTGGAAATCATGAGTCGTAATTTCAGATAGCTAGTGTCAAATTCCAAGTATCTCTGTCTCTCTCTGTCTCTCTCTCTCTCTCTCTCTCTCTCAGTGTGTGGTTACATTTCAAATTCCAAGTATCTCTGTCTCTCTCTGTCTCTGTCTCTCTCTGTCTCTCTGTCTCTCTCTCTCTCTCTCTCAGTGTGTGGTTACATCCTCACTATCTATTTTACATGTTGTGTCATCATTATGCATTTGAATAAATTATGGAAATGCTATTTCTAAAATCTGTAATAGTGTGGAGAGTACCATATTACTATTAGTGTAAGACTTGTTAGATTTCTTTTGGAACTTGTAATGTATCAGTGGCATCTTTGAAACTGTTTCTGTGTATATGTTGTACATTGTTGAGTGCCTGCCATTACCTCTTGTTGTGGATTGTTATTGGGGTGTGTTTTTCCTGTAAAAGCTCCAATGTAGTGTATATTGACGTTAATAGGCTAGACTTGGGGGAAAAAAATGAAGACAGGCAGGCCTGACTTTCATTTTCTTATTAAACATTTTGTTATATATCATGAAGAGATGGTTAGACGTTTAAGTTACCTTGGTGGCTATACGTGCCATAGATATTCCTTCCCCCCCTCCTTAAAATTCTTTGATGATTACCTCGCTAGTTTTTGATTAGGTTGGGCTCACTATACTAGTACTTGTTCCTTTAGACAACTTTTTGTTGTTTTAACAACTTGTCTTTTAGTGTTATCTCTGAACCTTTTCATCTAGCATTCTCTTAAACATTATGCCCATTCCAGGAAATTACTTCTCTATAAAGGAATCTGATATTTTGAAGCTTGTAACTTTTTTGGGGAGCCCCACAGAATGTCCAAGGGAAAAATTTAATTACAAATTTAACTACTACTGACTTTAATGCTGGGCTGGAAGCGGAAGGATGTCTTCTCAAGAAGAAATCTGAAGGCCTTGTTTTTTGAGTCTTTTGTTACCTGACAATGGGGGTCACTTGTTCACTTGGAGGCTGAGAGAATCGTGACTCATACTTATTTTTCCTGGCACCTATCATTAGTATTCTGCTCCTCTTTTCTCATTAGCCTGTGCAGACAAGTTTTATACATAAAAGATTTGATATATATTTTTAAAAAGTCAGTGTTGTTATGTCCAAGTGAAAATTTTTGATAATATTACATAAAAGATTTGATATATATTTTTAAAAAGTCGGTGTTGTTATGTCCAAGTGAAAATTTTTGATAATAAAACTATTCTTCTGAAAATTTACAAGTATCATACTAGTGGCATAATAACTTGTTAATTAAGATGTGCAGCAAACATTGCTGCGTCTCCATGCTGGACATGTTTCTCCCTTTTGCAAAGCTCTACACCAAGTGTCTCGAATTTTCTAGAGCTCCTTAGATGCAATTGTCACAGTTGGTTTAGTCATTGATTCCTTATGTTTAGACATGTTTTCTCTGCCCCGGCCAAAAAAAAAAAACATGTTTTCTTCGCAATTAGTTGGTATTTTCTGTTGCAGAATGGACTTTTTTGATTATGCTTACTAGTCAACTATGAGATGTTCTCCCTTTTTTAGGTCGAGCATGATTTGTGGAGTTCTTGATTATTGATGAAAATAATGGGGTTTTAGTAACGCAGCTGGAACAGGAAGATGTAAATCATTGGAAATATTGGGATTCTAAAGGGAAATGTGCAATCTTGTTGTGTGACCTTGTGCTGTGGAATAATTGTCAATGTTTTTTTATTGGCTTTGTTTTTTTTTTTTTTTGCATTAAACATTCCTTGTCCGTTCTGCCCTTTTCCCAATTTTGATCTTCATATGTTTTCTCCTTGCAGAATCCGAGAAAGGAAAGAATCTGTAACTGTACTGTTGTGTGGCACTAGTGGCTGTGGGAAATCTACTTTGTCCTCACTGCTGGTAATTGAGTTCACCAGTTTTTCATTTTCATGATTGCCCTTTGATTTTATTTTTGGTAGCTTTTGTTTGTTGTTAAATATATGTGAAGATGTGCTTTTACTATATTTTTCTTGTATAATAGTCTAACCGTTATATGATGTAAAAATTAATAAGAACAATGGTTTATGTGCTGCTATGATATATCTTCATCATATTCTGAGCGTAATCCATTAAGTCTTGCAGGGTAGTAGGTTGGGAATCACAACTGTGATATCTACTGACTCAATTCGGCACATGATGAGGAGTTTTGTAGACGAGAAGCAAAACCCTCTGCTGTGGGCTTCAACCTACCATGCTGGGGAGTTTTTGGATCCAGTGGCAGTTGCAGAAGCAAAAGCCAAAAAGAAAGCCAAAAAACTGGCAGTAAGTTCACTTCCAAAAGATGGAATGCCTGATGGCTCAGCGTTTGGGAGATCTGATACCCGGATGTCAGAGGGTGGTCCACCTACTGCTGAATTGATCAGTCCAAAGCAGATGGCCATTGAAGGATTTAAGGCACAGAGTGAGATGGTCATTGACAGTCTTGATCGGCTTATCACTGCATGGGAGGAACGAAAAGAATCAGTTGTTGTAGAAGGTGTTCACTTAAGCCTCAATTTTGTGGTATGTATCTGTCATTATCTTTCCATTAGTTGTCTCCTTGTTTAAATACGCTCTCTTATTGTTCTTTTATACTTAGTTCTCTCTCCCTCTCTCAATAATTTTTTATAACCCAGATGGGACTTATGAAGAAACATCCTTCTATCATACCATTCATGATATACATCACAAATGAGGACAAGCACTTGGAACGATTTGCTGTGCGCGCAAAGTATATGACACTGGACCCTGCAAAGAACAAATATGTGAAGTATATCCGAAACATCAGAACAATCCAGGAATATCTTTGTCAGAGAGCTGACAAGCATCTTGTCCCCAAAATTAACAATACTAATGTTGACAAGAGTGTCGCAGCCATCCATGCAACAGTCTTCAGCTGCCTTCGTAGGCGTGAGGCAGGGGAACAACTTTATGATCCCACAAGAAACACAGTTACTGTAGTGGATGAGGAGTACAGACACCAGTGTGAAGCTAATTCTTTGAGTTCTAAGGGGATGTTTCAGCTGATACAGAGGAAAGGTTCTTCTAGACATTTGATGGCTCTTGTAAATACTGATGGATCTGTGGCAAAGGCTTGGCCTGTTGATTCAGTTGATAGTAATGGGAAGCCTATATTGTGCCATGGGGCTGAGTTGGAGATTGGCAGGGCTGAGCAAGTTAATCTTCAGTTTGGTCCCTATGGGATCAGCGCTTGGCCCAATGATGGTGGCCCGAGTTGTGCTGGAA
Organism: Purshia tridentata; assembly: GCA_003254885.1. Classification (NCBI taxonomy): domain Eukaryota; kingdom Viridiplantae; phylum Streptophyta; class Magnoliopsida; order Rosales; family Rosaceae; genus Purshia; species Purshia tridentata. The sequence goes on along the minus strand of QANT01003320.1, from coordinate 20,602 downwards.
GTGTTGATGAGTCGAGAGCTGATGGAAGTGAGGCTGGAAGTAGGCATCCTTCTTGCTGCAGCTCACCACGGATGTCTGAGGGCCCTTCCAAGGAGGTATTTTAGAACACCAATTTAATTGCTCTAGAGGAAATTCTCATATATATCAGTTTCATTTGTAAGTTTTCGGTTGAGAATATTGTGAAACATATTATCTAAATGAACAGTTGATAAGATTTGCTATATCTTTTCAGTTTACTGCTCTTGGATTTCTTATTGTTTTCTTTCCATTCAGCTGAAGGAGGAAAATTCAGTGCATGGCAGTGATGAAGAGGTTGATGAATCAGCTGATGTAGGCAGTGATGAGGAATTAAGTGATGATGGTGACAAACAGGCCTATGAAGAGGTATGAACTGGTTTGTTTGAGATTTAGTGGATTACATTGGAAGTCGAATAGATTAAGACCATAACCTGAAACTTTAGCAGCTCTTTACATCTGATCTCTTTCCTTGCCCCAGAAATATGTTAAGATCATTGGCAATATTTTGTTCTATAATTATATATCCACCTGTACAGCACCCTTCCATTTAGGGATCCTTAAATAATTTTATTTAAAGGATTCCTCATGGAGCCCACCCTATAGTATTTTAATGATCCAAACTATCTATTTTCTATGTCTATATTCAAATATTATCCTTGCAAAAAATAGACAAATTGAAAACCTTTAAGCTATCAAACTTTGATTAAATAAATAGATAAACAAAATACTATCAATAAACACTTGAAATGGTCACCATATAATTAACAGTCAAATGGTTTTCTATTAACCTAATTTTTTGCAAGGACGATCCTTCAATGGAGAGAAAAATAATAGACGGTTTCAATCATCAAAATACAATGTGGACTGGATCTCATAAGAGATTCCTTAAATAAGCTTATTTAAAGGATCCCTCAATGGAAGGGCCTATTCACCTTTAAACACACACATGTATATATAGTTATATCATAAATATCGTATATTTAATTTGTTTGCAAGGAATGACAGATATGTTAAAATATAGTATAAACTGGATCCTGAACTGCTGATCCTAAATGCGTGGATAATTGGCCTGACGCAGGCTAATAAATCTGGGAAAATTTGGAAATTTATTCAGTTATAATCCCCAGATTAGATCAAATGAGAGTCTCAATTTTACTTTTGCATCATATAAATGTTTGCTTTAACTTAACACTATTGTGCAGATAGGGTCAGTTGATGAGGAGTCCACAAAATCAGATGAAGAGTACGATGACCTGGCTATGCAGGACGTGCAGGAGAATGGTTACTGGTCAGAGGATGACAATGCAGGGAACAAGCATAAGATTTTCCCTGTTTTGGAGTATCGCTCAGCCAATAAAGAAGGGGATAAGTATCGACAGAACCTGGACCTCTTCCTTAGAACTAGAAGCGAGTCAATTTCTGAACCATTGTGCTCATACTCTTCTCTGTTTACAGAGAAGAATGAGATGAGAATACCTTGTTCTGGCAATGTGAAAATTAGAAAACGCCGGTCCCTTAGCATTCCCGCGTTGGGAAGGCATGGGTCAGTAGTAATGAGGGGTCCCATACTTTCTGGAGCCCCTCAGTGCTAGCACAGCAATTTTGTTGCAGCTTTGTGCTCCCATGTTCTTGCCTTCTTCTCCCTTTCTATTTTTAGGACTCCTTTTTTAGACTACTTAGGTAATTTGAAACTTCAAATTACTTCTACCATGTGTACAGTATTGCTTTTAGACGGTTGCAATGAAATGGCCCTTTAATGTATTTTGTTTGGTGTAGTTGTTTGAGTATGGGATGCATTGTTGTTAACTATGATAGAGCAAGTAACATGATTCGAGTTGTATGCTAGTTCTATATATCTATGGTTGGAAAAATGTGTATATAAAGATCCAGCTAGCTAATGATAACCACCCAATGTGTTTTCTCTTTGCCCCTTCAACGGACAAGAAAGATATATTGTTGGTTCTACTGCTCCTGCTTCCTCACAACCCAAGATTACGAATAATTTTTCGGTTTTATTAATTTTACCCAAATACCTTTTTAGCTGTGAAACTCATTAGCACTTGGTTGATGGCCAACGCATTACGCAAGGAGCTATATGCTAAAGTGAGCGCATTGTGTGTGAAACATAGAGTTTATGAAACCTTCTTGAATGAGGAATCTGGACTAGAAACATAGAGTTTATGAAATCTTCTTGAGTGAGGAATCTGGATCTGGTTCTTGTTGACTTTCTTTAATGTTAAAAATTTGGTTTGAGTGGAGCTAGTGATTCTAGTGGTAGTAAAAGAGTATTTATTTCGTATTCAAGTTTAGAGTTCGAATTTGTTTGGTCTCCTAACAGAAGCTGTTTGAAAATTTGCATGACAAGGCTTTAAGAGGCCTTCCTCAAACCGAGGTCTCTCAAGAAGCCCTAGAACTTCTTGTGTATAGTGATGAAGGGGAAAAAAAAAGAGGCCAATCAAGACATATTTCTCAAGGGCTTTACCAATCTTGGAGAAGGAATCAAAGGGGGTCTTATACTTGTATTAAGATTTAGTACTCTGTGTGACTGTGTAAGGCGTCACCTAATGCTAGTTACTGACTTAAGCGACTGCCTAACACACCAGATGGTCGGATAGGTTGGTACAAAAAGAAGTAGGGATACAGGGCTTGACTTTGCTGGCGCTATGAAATTCTCTCGGTTAACAAGAAAAAAAAAACTTCCCTATTATATACTCATTTCGTCTAGAAAAATGCACTTATTACATGAAAGTTTCACTTGTTAACAAGGGTTGCATGACATACCTGCACTGTAGACCATCGAGTTCGTGGGTTGGTACGCTTGGTTCATCCCCTTATTTTGTGCTTCTCAGTCGATTTTGTAGTTATAAAAGAGGGGAACTATAACATTGAAATCTTAAGGCAGTAGGCATATATAGAGATCAAAGGTATTCATTCATGCCCATCCCATCTTCTGTGGAAGATGCCAATGTACGCGGGATATGCTTTATTAGAAGATATATTGGATTCTACACTAATTTTCAAGCGTGACATTCTCTGGAATATTCTCTCTATTTCTAGTTGTCCTCCATTTGGCATACCCGTAATAAAAAAGGGAGTTGAAGGCAAACGAGAAACAATTCTAAACCCATGTAACTCACCTCCCAACTTTTAGTCATGACTCATGACCCATCTCTGCCTGAAAATATGAAACCGTAACCAAATCAGCTAGCTCTCAAACCTTGATATTCGGGGTCATTGTTTCGGTTCGGTTATGCGTTTTAAAATGAGCCAATTTAGATATTTGCTTAAATGTTAGAAAAAAAAACACACTGCATTATTACAAAGGCCCAAATTTATGGGCTTCATTTTTAAACCAAAAAAAATCTAAAAACATTTATACCCCAATTTTAATTAGTATCACCTAGTACAATTTCAGTATCACATAATAACATTATAACCCAAATTTTGGTTAACTAATATAAGTATTCTTTTATGCAACTATCAAACCGTGTTAATTACTGAGTACTTGGTGAACAGTAATGATTGGCCTAGTTGACATTCATCGAGTGCTCGGTGGATTTCATGTCACACGCTTTTCATTTAAATGGACCGGACTGGAAGCGCAATGTAGAGCGTGAACTAGGTTATCAGCCTTATTTTTTAACTAGATTTTAGAAAAAAACAAAAACAAAAACCCCCTAAAAAGTAGCACATTTTCTTTGAAACAATTTTGTCTTCTCCATATTACTATATCTCTAGAGTCAATAATTTTATATGAGGAACTACTGAACTCAATCACTTGCTGCCGTTACTCTTTAGTTTTCTGTTGAGGTATATCCTGTAGAGGTACTCAAATTGGATCAGTGATCAATTTCTAGGTTTCGTTGTAAACCTAATTGGTTACTTCCAATTATGTAAATCAATAGTTCAATCTATAAACTTCTTGGTCCACTTCAAATTTTTTTCTCTTTTTTTCCCTTCTAAAGCATGGTCCACCTAGTTTGGAAAAGTTAGAGACTAGGTTGATTTTCAGGAAACTAATTATTAATAAGTAGGTAAAAAGAATAACAACATATATCAATAGGCAGATCAAAAATATATATATATATATAGAGGGAGGCTCCAATGTAGGATCCTACAAATAAAATTATTTGTAGGATACCTCGTGGGGCCCACTACCATTGTTTTTCAACAATCCGAACCGTCTATATTTTAGATCTATATGCATTTCGATTAGGGTCATATTCTATAATTATGATTCTACCATATATGTCTTTTCATTTCGTCGAAAATCGATTTTACAATATAGATGCTTATGACCTCCCCCTTTATGCCCTGCATTAATGATTCCTCTAGCATTATGACCTTTACCACAACAATGCTGTCTATAGATCAAATTATTTCGTGGATTGGATTTCACTTTACTGTCTGCAGCTCCATTGCGTGTGCTAAGGGTAGAAGTTTTGTATAAATGTATCGCCATGCTATTAAGTATTTTGATTTAAGTTCTTTTCTTTCTAAGAGGTGGAATAGAATAACCCGGTTGAAGCGTAATGATCATACGTTTGTAATGCATTGTATGTCCCATAATAGGTCCCATTCTTCTACCCTTTCCCGAGAGTCGATGACTATTCATAGCTATTACCTTGACACCAAAGAAGAGTTCAACCCAATGCTTTATTTCTGTCTTGGTTGATCCTGATTCAACATTAGAAGTATATTGATTTTTACCCAAGAACCAAATACTTTTGTTTGTAAATACTGCATATTTGATTCCATCCATAAAACTATTTTCTTCCCATGAGTTCTAGTCTCAATAAGAATGCTAGTTCTTACTGTTCATATTTTATGATATGAATATACCACTCTAATTCGTTATGTATGGATGATGAGATTCCATTAATACATAGCCAATTCCAATAGATTTATTGGAAGGTCCCATTGGCGTGCATCCAGTAGGAATTGAACCTATGAATTCGCCAATTATGAGTTGGGCGCCTAAACCATGGATGCTTAGCGGAGATCCTCATACATGGTGAATAACCAAATTCCAATTGAAATGAAATCTTTAGGATAAATCAATACAATTTAGGAGGACTAAATGAAATGACATTAATTCAAATCTTGGATTTTCGAATTGAGAGAGATATTAGGAGAGATCAAGAATTCTCACTATTCTTAGATTCATGGACCAAATTCAATTTAGTTGGATCTTTCATTCACTATTTTTTTTTTCATCAAGAACGTTTTATAAAACTCTTGGACTCTTGTATTTGGAGTATCCTACTTTCACGCAATTCACATTTACAGGGTACAACAAGCAATTGGAATTTCATGATCCAGGGTGTATTACTATTTGTAGTAGCGGTCCTCATATATCGTATTAACAATCAAAAGATGGTCGAAAGAAAAAATCTCTATTTGACAGGGCTTCTTCCTATACCTATGAATTTCATTGGACCCGTAAATGATACATTGGAAGAATCTTTTGGGTCTTCCAATATCAATAGGTTGATTGTTTCGCTCATGTATCTTCCAAAAGGAAAAAAGATCTCTGAGCTCTGTTTCTTGGATCCGAAAGAGAGTACTCAGGTTCTCCCAATAACTAAAAAGTGTATCATGCCTGAATCTAACTGGGGTTTGTGTTGGTGGAGGTACCGGATCGGAAAAAAGAGGGATTCTATAGGATGCTTACCTAGAGGGGTTGGTTAGCTCAGCGAAGTTGGTGAGATCTTCCTGCCAGTTGGGCTTTTGACCATTTTGTTTATGATGGAGAGCAGCTTCATCTCAAACTTGGCAACTATTCTGGTGTTGGGTTTTCATCCAAGAACAAGTATATGTGTGGAAAAGTGACCATTCAGATTAAGCTCATAGTGGGTGATTCTGCCGGAACTGTTACTGCTTTCTATATGTCATCGGACGGTCCATCTCACAATGAGTTTGACTTGGAGTTTCTGGCAGCACTATTGGTGAACCTTATTCGGTGCGGACCAACATCTATATGAATGGTGTGGCAACAAGGAGCAAAGATTGAACCTTTGGTTCGAACCCACCAAGGAATTTCACTCCTACTCCATCTTTTATAACCAGCACCAAATATTGTTCCTAGTGGATGAGACCCCAATAAGTGTGCACACCAACATGAAAGACATAGTGGTACCCTTTCCTAAGGACCAAGCTATGGGGGTGTACCCCTTTGTTCTCTTTTCCCTTATTAATACAAGTTTCTCCTTTCCTATAGAGAAAAAAAGGAATGCAGACAACTGGGACACACAGGGGGGTTGGGTCAAGATGGACTGGCCTCATGCACCCCTTCATTTCAACATACAAGGGCTTTGAAATCAATGCCTGTGAATGCCCAGTTTCACTGGCAGCAACATACAATGCAAAGAAGTGCACCAGCAGTGGAGGTCAGAAGTACTGGTGGGATGAGCCTACTTTGGCAGAGCTCCATCTTCACCAGAACCACCAGCTCTTGTGGGTTTGTGCTCACCACATGGTCTATGACTACTGCACTGGTTCTGCAAGGTTCCCAGTCACTCGTCTGGAGTATGTGCACCACCGCCACTGGTAGTCCCCGTGGCCTTGGAGAATATAGGAAATTAAACATTTCACAAAAAGAAAGGGAAGGAGGGTGATTAAGGCCATACAACATGTGCTCCATGTTTATTTTTGTTTCATTTCTTTGTTTAATTTCCTGTTCTATTTAGCTTCAGGTTTTATCAATGTGAGTTATGAATTTTATTTTTTTAAACAAATGTAAATTAAATTAATTTTATAATGTTATAGGCTTTTGTATAAAAAAATTATAATGTTATAGATTTTTTTTTTTTTCCCACAAAAACAAAGAATATATTGATTACTGCATTGGTGGATTGATTGCTTTCTACATATATTGAGAAGCAAAATACTAGTTGATCATTTACAAAGGCAAAATATATGATACATTTCTCTATAAAAATATGGGACTATTGGCCCAATTTGAATAATGAAATTATGGTTCCATAATTTTTGTACAAAACTCTCCTTTTACTCCTACACCCTAGACCCTTAACATTCCAGCTGAAAATTTTCATTTAAACAAAGCACCAAATATCACCATAATTCTTAGCATGAAGAGTTGGTATAGGAGGTATGGTTCCCTGCATACCGACATCATGATGTCAACCTCACTCTTGCTGACATAAGAAGTACTGAATGGTCATTTTTCCTCTTCCTACAATCCTCAGATGATTCTGCATAGGTTTTACTGTATGGGTTCAATCTTAGAATCTGATGCCAAGGTGAAGTTTAAGGAAGAGAAAAAGAAGAAGAAAATTCAAAAGTAGGTTTCAGTTGAGAAACTGCTATATCCTATACACATGTATTTATATTAATTGGAGTCTAGGAAATTAACATAGCACCCTAATTTGAAAAATGATAAACTCTAACAGCTTCTGAAGACTCGTGTTTACATTATTTGGAAAGTCTTATGGAGGTTATCAATGAACTGGGGATGAGAAGTAGCTTAATCCACTGTAACTCGTTGGAACTTGAAACCTTAGTGCTTTAAAAACTCATGCTGACTTGACTTATACAATTTCCATTCATATTTTGTGAACGCACCACATCTTCCTTATTTGCATTTAGTGTAATTGTATATTTTCCATTGTGCCTGTGCAGTGTGGGTGATTTGGAGCTGTAGTTTGTAGGCTGTTAATTGGGTGATTTGGACATAGAAAGATAGGAGAATATTCAAAGACTTAAGGAACCTGGATTGGAGGAGTTATGGGAGAGAGTTAGATTTTGTTCCTCAATGTGGCTATTGGTTTCAACTGAGTTTAGGGGTCTATTTATGTGATTTTAATAGACAGAAAAGCAGTTGTGAGGTAGATTGATGTTAGCTTTTGTCTTGTAAGGTGTGCTATAGTTGTATCTCTTTTGTATTGGTTGAATGAAAGTTGATTTTCTTCTCAAAAAAAGAAAAATTCAATTGTGCCTGTGCAGGCATGAGCACACACCCACAAAGGAGCTCACTCCTTGTATCTGTTTTTCCAACAAGTGATTCTTCTTTCACTTTCAGTACAGTCTCTCCAACATATCTCAAGGAAACACTCTGCTCTGGATGGCTTTCAAGCACTTTGATAAGAAACCATGATAAGTATGTTCCTTGACTGTGATAATCAATACAAATCTTTTTTTTAAATTTAATATGTTTTACTTTTTCCTATAAAAATATTAAACTTTTCTATATAGCTCTATATGGTCAATTCAGTCATTCTTAAACTGATGTTGCAGTTCAAGATCCTGTGATTAGATATTTGCCTTATGAAGTGATCTCTTTTCATGGTTTTTTTTCCCTTTATAAACTAATGTTAAATAGTTTAATGTGAACAATAACATTGTGCATTTCATGTTTAATTTCATGACCAATGACTTTCAATTCTCAAAAATATTTAGATCGAGGGAGAGCCTTCCTAGAAACAACCCATTTGTACTATTCTTGGTACACTTTCATCATACTCCAATTGTTGTTCTTAATAGTTAAATTTGAGGTTGTAAAGCATGTTATTTCCATAAGAATGAATATAAAGCTTTTAGATGTCATAAGCTCATATCAATTTTACATGTGAAAATTTTCCAGATCTTAATTTCTTAATGACACCCCATTCATTGGGTTTTATTTGAATTTTCATTTTGGCATATAACTTGGTGATTTTACTAATATGTGTTTTGCATGAATGTTTTTGAAGCATGGTTCCCTTCTCAGGAAAGTTTTCTGCTTTGTGCATATCATATGTTTCTGCTTAATCCTTATTTCTCCTTTCTGATTAAGAATATAAAAACTCCGTTGTTGCCTTTACATCTGTTGAAATTTCAGTTATATGTAATTCTATAGGTACTTTGGTATAGTAAATGGAATAGACACTGCAATGTGGAACCCTTCTACTGATGTTTTCTTGCCTTCGAAGTTCCATGGTAACTTTATGAATCTGTCTATTTTAAATTTGCAATTTGATCTAAATATTCTTATGATCTGTTGTTATATTTTGTTATCTATCATTTTGTTGAAGTAGTTTTGCAAATAATGCCGACTCAATAAATGGAATAACATGTTTAAACGAGGATTTGGTGTAGGAAAAAAAAATTATTGCTCTACGTTGGTCTGCCATGTGTGTATGTGTTCACCTATGTTACTCACCTAATAAGTGTATTGGATGTAAAAATATTTTATTATTTTCCATTCAGGTCTTTGTTCCTTGAGATTGTAATTGATGGGGATCTTTGTGGCCTATTTACCTATTTTAGGCATAGGCTCAAAATAATTAGTAGACTGTTTTTCATTACAGTTCTTGTTTCCATAAAATAAAATAACATTATTTTGATTTAATTTCTTTTTGTTTTAGTAGTGTTCAATTATTTTAAAGTTTCTTGCGTCCATGTGGGGTTTTCTTTTAGATCGGCTACATAAAAAGACCATCCGTGCAAGTGAACCCTGGTTTTGCCTATTGATTTGAGATTACAAGCCTACAGTTTAATAGTGTTATCTTGAATTTTTATTATTCTAGTTCTTCATTTCTTTTTATGTGCTACATCTTCATTTGATAAATTCCAGAGCAGGGAGCTGTGGGTTGCCTGCAAAAGTGCAATGTATTAAATGAATCAGTACATAAATTCTATGAGATTAAGTGGAGCAATCCAACGTGTGGTTCCACATGTTTGGTATCTGCTTTCTCTAAACAACTGAGCGAGAAAGAGCAGCTGAATCCTATACCTAAGATCAAATGCTAAATCCTATCTACAGATAGATAGATCTTTGCATAATTACGGAATCATGTGCAAGGAGAAGGGAAAAAGTGTTAATCATGTATTTTTACACTGTCAAATTGCATTGTGCTTGTGGCTGAAGTCAATTTAAGGAAGTCAACATGAGCTGGGTTTTACCAGGAGTTTGTGTGTCTCTTTTTCAGGATTTTAGAGATGGAAGGAAATAGGAGGACTTTGAAGATTATAGAGGGGTGGGTGTGAAGGAGTTGTGGGAAAATGTCAGATCCTGGGCATCTCTTTTGGCCTCAGTTTCTACAGAATTTAGGGATCTTTATTTTTCTGATATGTATTTAGATTGGAAGGCAGCTTTGTGTTGGGGATTAGTTATATTTTTGTTGGAAAAATAAAACAGGTTGCATCGTATTTTTGGTGTTTTTGTTGATCTGTTGAAATGGACTCCTTGTCACTAATTGTACTGGTTGTTTGGATTAATAAAATTATGTTTCTCTTAAAAATTAAAAAAAAGAAGATAAAAGGTTCTTTGTCAAATACCAGACCTTGCCACTTACCATTTTTGATTTTTTTATTATTTATTTTTTGTTGCAAGGGACTTTTATATGCCAGGCCATTATTCTCAGTTACTTGATTACAAAAGTCCATCAGATGCATAAATTATTAGGATTTGTTTTCAATTCCTGTAAAGATTTAACAAACAAAAGACTCCTTAGCTAATGAGCGGCATGGATGATACATCTAGGGCATGGGTTGTTGGATAGCCATGAGTCCAAGTTTTGGATTTGTGTATTTGGAGTGTCTGTTAGCCTTACCCTTAAAAATGGTATGTTGAGATGACTAGGGTACACTAGGGTGAAGGGTCTGTGCTATGAGTTTACCAGGAAACTATTTGTAACGAAGAATTAAAACGCAATGCACAATAATTTATTTTCATTATCCTTTGTTTTGTTTCTTGCAGCTCAAAACTCTGAGGGCAAGAAGTTATGCAAGTACTATGTCCAAAGAGGACTTGGTTTGGCCTCAAGTGACCATGTGCCAGCCACTACACTCAAGGTGCCATTGGTTGTCTGTATCACTCGTTTAGTCGCACAAAAGGGTCTTCATTTGATTACTCATGCAATAAAGCAAGTTGAAGAACTTGTAAGTTTGTTAATGCATTACATATTTTTGTGCTCTTAATTTTGCGTGGGTGGATGGTGGGCGTGGATGTGTTGGTGCATTCATGCTTTGGGTGTGTGTGCATGCACACGAGCGTGTGCATATATGAGTGTGTATAGGGTAATGCTCTCTTTTCTGGCATTTTGACATGTTAAGTTAGATTGTTGATGAAAATCGTTGATAAGGTGAAATCGTCTCTAAATGTACTATCTTGATGAACAATTTGACAACATAACTTGATGGACTGCCTTACAAGAGAGGATTTCTCTCTCTCTCTCTTCCCCTTTCTCTCCCTCTCCCTCTCCCTCTCCCTCTCCCTTTCCCTCTCCCTCTCCCTCTATCTCCCTATCTCCCTCTCTCTCTCTCTCTGTCTCTCTCTCTATATATATATATATGTATATCAGGTCCCTTACATAGAGGTCCCCTTTCTCTCCCTCTCCCTCTCCCTCTCCCTCTATCTCCCTATCTCCCTCTCTCTCTCTCTCTCTCTCTCTCTCTCCCTATACATATATATATGTATATCAGGTCCCTTACATAGAGGGATCTCTCAAATAATTTTATTTAAGGAATCCATAGGGCCCACTCCATATAGTATTCTACGAGCCGAACCGTCTATTTTTAGGTCTCTATTCAAAGATCTTCCTTGCAAAAATTTAGACAAATTGAAAATCATTTAGGTATAACTTTGTTCAAATAAATAGGTGAACAAAATATTTTCAATAAACACTTGAAATGATGACCATTTAATCAAATGGGTAAATGGTTTCCGATTTAGCTAATTTTTTGCAAGGATGATCCTTTAATAGAGATCTAAAATGTAGATGATTTTGATCATCAAAATACGATGTTGAGTGTACAAGAGATCCTTTATTTACCCTTAAATGAGGGATCCCTCAATATATATATACATGTATATTAGTTAAGTGAGATCGAGATAAAGTAAATGGGGCACAATGTTACCTTGGTTTCTATAAGTTAAATAATATTTTGTTGGTAAGCATATGTTAAGTATGAAAGATGACAGCTTATCTAAGTACCAGTGATAAACTCCCTTACAAAAAATAAAGATTAAAAGTCTCTCCTATGGATATCCCTATGATACCCTGACAAGACAGCAACTGAACTAACTCCCCCAACAAGGCTATTAGTCTCTTCTCTGAATATATGTGAGACGGATTTTGGTCACTGCTAACCCAATAGGGCGTCTAATAGAAACTTATTAGTCCTTATTATCCCATATTACAATTGTGTAGGTGAACGTAATAATCAAAGTCTTATATCTGTCATTCATTGTCTCTTGAGAGGTGTGTAGCTCCCAAAATCCTTAAACTCTTCTTTAAGTACCCTAGATATCCCTAGTGCGTAGCAGATGTGGGATTCAGGGTATCATAATCTCTTCTAATTAAGACTTTGGCGTCCTCACCAAGAGAAGAATCACAATATCACTCATATATCAATGGAAGAGCCTTTCCGATGTGGAACACAACCATTTACCTGCCTATGGATCTTCACTAACCCCTGGCCCAGAGGTTTGGCACCCTTTTCCTCGCTGGTAAGGTGTCGTTGTCATAATCATGGCCCACGAGTCTCACATAGGCAATGGGCTAAATTGTTATGATACCATTTGTAACGACTCAAGCCTCTTCCAAAAGGGCTAGTTTGACATTTTGGATTTCAGGCCTTAGGTACCTAGATCTTCTTAGCGTATAGGCATATAACTGATGTGGGATTAAGGGGTGTCACAATCTCCCCTCCTTTAGACCTTGGTGTCCTGGCCAGCAGGCAAATCACAATATCACACTTATATAAATGGATGAGCCTTTTCGATATAATGGTGTCACTATTACTGTTGATGCAAATTTTTCTCTAATATTGAGATGGGGTTGTGGGATGGATCCCACATCTATCCCACAACCCCATCCCACATAAGAGAAGAGCTCACTGTTATGTAAGCTGACGCAAAGTTGCTTTTAGAAACATGATGTCCAACAGAACCAAAAAGGTGCCCATTGTTTGATTCAATTATTATCTGATGTGAAAACTTTGGCAATTATTAATATTGTTTTTTTTTTTTTTCACTATATCTATGCTTGGCTACTGACTACAATCTTTGAGAAGAGTTCTGAATGTGATTTTGATCAGTTTCTCTTTACTTGAAATGCTGGAGTCAACTATAGGGTGGACAGATGGTTTTACTGGGAAAAGCTGCAGATTGTCAGGTTGAAAGAGAATTTGAAGGCCTCGCACATTCGGTAATGGATTTGAGGTTTATTTCTTTCAGATTATGCTGCGATTCAAGATACAATGATGTAAAAATTGGTTTGTGTTTACAGATAAACTGAATATGCCTTAATTGCAGGTTTTCTTAAAATTATTTTTCTGTCTCATGTCATGTTTCCCTTGTTGGTCCTCTCTATTCTCAACCATGATTTGGCTTGTAAGTCTTTGGTAAATGTCCCTGCATATAAATCGAAGAGTGTAAACTATTTTATAAATGTATACCCAAGAGTAGCTTTTTAGAACACTGTTTGGTCCCTCATCTGAGATATGCATCAGGCTGTCAGCTTTCAATGATTAGCAAGAAAAGTTGTATGCCCTATGCTTATGGCTCTCTAGGTTCCCTGGTCTCCGATGCGGCCTCAGTCTATTGTTTTTACCAATATCAATATGATACTACTGAATTTTTAAGATTCAGTCCTTGCTGTACTTATAGATTAGAACAAGTCTAAAAAATATTTGTTAAAGAATGATTCTTTTTGAAGAGAAATATAACTGTGTTGAGAACCAGTCCGCATTTATTGTATTGTGACATGTATAGCTTGCCCCCAACACATTTATCTAATGCTGGTGTTTTTATTTTTCTGTTTTTCCTAATTGTCACGCTTCTCACTTTTCATAGTTCCACCCATTCTTTACTATGTCTCATATTTAGGAGGATTTACTTGAAAATTTGTTGCTAATCTGATTCTGTCGGTAATCAATAATCATGGAACCTTCTTTTTACGTTTCTGACAGTTCTTTATTAAAATGTTAAGGCATCTCTACTTATTGAGAGAGAGAGAGAAAGAGATATGAAGACATCTATTTTTCATAATGTATGTGACATGTTATAATCCATTTATCTATTTTTTTTATCCGTTCATCCTAATTGTATAATTTGTTTTATTAAAAAAACTACATATTTTTTGGTTAAAATAATGTATGTTAGATTAATTTAGTTTGTTTTAGAAAGGTCTGCTTAAGGGTAGCATATCACCTCACATCTCTAGCATTTTTGAAGAGCTACTGGATATATATTCTATCTATAGCTATAGCTTTTGTTTTTTCTTAAACCCTTATATAATTTTATATGTATCTACAGCTTTAGAACCCAATGTGATATGCTCTGTATCTTCTTTTCTGTTGTTATAATTTCTCATACCTTTCTTTCAACACCTTAAAAACAAAATGTAGAACTTTTGTAAATTTTATTGGTGCCGGAAGATTTCTGATACTTTCCTTTGTTAATGTTGCAAACAGACATATCCTAACAATACTCAATATTTCTTTTTCTTTTTTTCGGCCTTATTTGAAGATCGTGCTTAATATTTTTTTCTTTTCTTTTCCAAACTTACTGAATCAAAGCAAGCTGACAGATATTCATATGCTGGTATTCTTTTTGTAGCATAACCAAGGTCCAAGCATTCGGATTTTATTGATTTATAGGTAATCAATCTTGAAACACCATACAATGATTACCCAATTCATTATCTACTGGTTGTACTTACAGACCTATTTAAAAATTATTTTTATATTTCTTATTCTTTATTGAAACTAATGGTCTTGGGAGGATGGAAATCTATTCCTTACAATAGCTGTAGTGCCTGTCCTATCTATATAAATTGCTGTCTAATTTTCAGAAACCCATACAAAGGCTGTTGCTGCTTATTGATTTTTCTTGTTTTTGATTTACTTTGCTATGCAGTGAGGAGCTATCCCACTTGCTCTACGCTGCTGCAGACATCATTCTAGTTCCTTCCATGTATGAGCCATGTGGACTTGCCCAAATGATTGGAATGCGTTATGGGGCTGTATGTATTTTGATTAGATTATGAAATCCCACCATTTAATCTATGCTTATTCACTAAAATACCCCTTGAAACAAAAAAATTTCTCATTTTGCCCCCCGAACTTTACAAATGACTCTATAAGCCAAGTTACGTCAACTTCATCCATTAGTCCAGTTTTTGTCTCAACTTTGTTCCAACTTTTGACCCATCAAACCTCCATCAAGTTCAACAATCTTATATTCGTTTTGAAGCTATGCATCTCCTCTTTACGACCATATAAAGATCACTCAAAACAAAGCTCTAAAACTCCAGATAATAGATAGAGTTGATGGAACTTGACTTATGGAAGTCGTTTGTAAAGTTCGGGGAACCAAGTGTAAAGATTTAACTTTAAAGGGCCAAAGTGAGAAAAAAAAAAGTTTGTTTAAGGGGTATTTTTGCCAATAAGCCTCATCTATGATAGTCTATTGATGATGACTCTTAGCAGCTTTTTATTAGATGCATTCAAATTTAAAACTATCAACATTCATTTACATTGCCATTGTAGTTGCTACACCATTTTTTCTATAGCCAAATTTCTCGTTTGGTCCATGTAGTTTGGGTCACGTTCCAATTTGGTCATTGTAGTTTTAGTTGTTTTGATTTTAGTCATGTATTTTATAAATCCTTGCAACACGTTAGCATTTTGTTCATTAAATCATCAAATTCGTTGCGCTTTTGATCAGGTACTTTACAAACCATTGCAATTTAATGCTAATTTGTTCTTGAAATTGCAACAGTTTGTAAATTACAGCTCCAAAATCAGAAAAATTTAAACTACACGGACCAAAGTGGAATTTGGCCCAAACTACAAGGACCAAAAGTGGAATTTATCCTGTCTATCTATGATTTTTTGATTGTATAGTGTATGTTATAACATACGAATATATCTGCAGTAGATACCCAATATGAGTTGGTAGGAAATCAGAGTAACGTGAAGTCTTATTGGGGTTAAATTGATTGTTTCAGGTGCCAGTAGTTAGAAAGACTGGTGGTCTTGCAGACACAGTCTTTGACATGGATGATAAGTCAAACCATGAGATGGCTAATGGGTAACTTGTTTTGCAAATTTTGAATTTTAAAAGTTTAAATACATATATTTGGCCTGGAAAAATTTTATTGGCTCACAACTTGAATCCATTTTACCAATTTGCTCAGGAATCTTAGGTAGAGCCCTGTTACCCTTCTTCGGGCCGAGTGTTATGCAGGGTTTAGGGTTTGGGTGAGTTTATACAGGCATGCTACTAACAGAGACCACAAGCCTGCGTAGAAAATATAGCTTAATAAGTGACAGAAACTCATCTTGCCAGACTAATGAACGACCAAGAAAGGAACACTCAACCTGGATTATTTTAATGCTAAAGATTAGGACTCAACTGCTTGAATTTTATCATTAAGCGACTGAAATTTTGTTTGAATTCTCTCTCTCTCTCTCTCTCTCTCTCTCTCTCTCTCTCTCTCTCTCTCTCACACACACACACGCACAATTTACTTTTAGTGAATATATTAATTTACAATGAGGACATTGCAGAGATGCTAACCACTAACTAACCCCTTGCAATCATATTATTATTCAAAGCTTTGCCATTTATTCCTTGTGAATGGGAACTCCTTATTTTGGTATGCTGTTCCTCACCAAATGAATTGAAAGATACATGCTCTCGGGTTCTAGTTGACATTAGTAGGCTGAAAAGTTATTGCCTTAATATGCCTTGGCTATATGTTCTGAATTTTATTGTAGAAGTGTTCAACCAAAGCTGCAAATTTGTTTTCGTTAGGTTTGTTTTTGAAGGAATTGATGGAGGATCCCTAAATTTCGCTTTAGATCGTGCATTTGCTTGCTACAGAAACAGTAAGTTCTGCTTCTATTAGATCTTTCCTAACTTTTCTTGTAGTTAACTATTCTGTCTCTTTGTGGCCAAAAAAACCAACCTCTCTCTCTCTCTCTCTCTCTCTCTTTTGCATGGGATCTGATTGGTACAGAAACAGAAAGTTCTCCTTGAATTAGATTTTACCTTTTGATGTAGTTGACTATTTCTTTTTCACTCTCTTTTGTGTGTTTGTGTGTGCCCCATCCCCACCTTTAGGGCATCTCATTAACATAAAAGTGAAAAAAAAAATCTTGAAAACAGAAATGATATTTTCAGAATCGTTTTTCATTTTTCAGTCCCGAAACTAAAAATTAATGTTTCTCATTCTTCCGAATACTAAATTTGAAAACCATTTTAGAAAACTCAACCGAAGAGGTCCTAAACATTGGTTTTTTTTTTTTTTTTTTTTTTTTTTTTTTTTTTTNGGCCACTAAACATCTTTTTAGATGATTGCATTTTGTTCAAAATTCTCTTTCATATTCATTGTTTTTTTTTGTCTAGTTATTTTGTTAATTACTGATGCAGAACCAGATGAGTGGAATGGCATTGTTAAGAAGGTTATGGAAATTGACAATAGCTGGAACAACACAGCTGGGAAGTACATTGAGATTTATGAATCAGTTAAAGCGTGATGGTGGCTACTTTCAGAAAGGCATCCCACATGCATGTTCAGCTACAGAAGCTTCACTTTGGCATTGGTGCAAATTTTTAGTGTTCTCGATCCTTAATGGTGTTTTTACTCAATCGGATGAACCCAGCTGGCGATAGATCATCCAAGGACTTGACTCACAGGGTAGAATGCACCTTATAAATATTGGTCATAAACTAGTTAGTTTCGTTTAATTCATGGAACCCAATCCTTCAGATTGAAAAATACAAAACGACCAAAATATATTAATTTGTTAAAATGCCCAAAGCATAAGCTCTCCTGATTGCAACTATTTGGCCATTAAACCGAGACTCATCCAGCTCCTAAGGTTAATACTTTGTCGTTGAAGACTCTCTCTCTCTCTCTCTCTCTCTCTCTATATATATATATAGATTTTCTTTAAAGAGAGCATCTGTAAATTTTAAATAATGAATTTATAAATAGGCAAATGATATTTGATTTAGCTAATATTTTGTAAAAATGATCTATGAATAAAGGCCTATAAAATAGACGGTTCGGATCTTTAAAAATCTACATGGAGTGGACCTATCTTACTCGTCTCACAATTAATAAATGGTCTTATGAAAAATAGACGGTTCGAATCAACAAATAGACAGTTTTATGAAAAATATTTTATTCGTTTATTTATTTAATCAAAGTTAAATAAGCAAATGATTACCGATTTGGCTAATTTTTGTAAAGATGAATTTTTAATAAATACTTAAAAATTATACAGTTTGAATTGTTGAAATATTATATAGAGTGGGTCTTATGGGAGATTCCATAGATAAAATTATGGGAAATTTTACACATACCCATCAATCTTCTTTCCATACCCAACACATATTTCAAAGTTGAATGGACAAATTTACCCCTTAGCATAATTACCAATAAGGACAAATTAAAACTTTTGTGAAATCAAAATTTCTTTTTATACCCAACACCCAATACCCAACACCTAATACCCATCTTCCTTACCATTCCTAACCTAACTATTCTCCTCTTCCTCACTCTCACACTCTCACTCACACCCCCTTTCACACTCATACTATCAAACATCAAACTAAGCCCTAACAACAAAACAAGGGTTTTCAGGCAAATGACTGGCGAAATCGTACCCTATGAGCCTCCAAATGAGGTATGAGTGCATTTTGTGTAAATTTTTCAGCATTTTAGCCGGTTTGAGATTTTTGGTTCACGAAGTGTTCGGCGAACCAGAACCGAACCCGTGAACATGTTTCGGTTGGTTTTAGCCGAGTATATCATGTCCATTCGGTTGACACCAACCGAGTACTTATTTCATTATTTATTATTTACAAGGTGATCGGCTAGAGATAACCGAATATATTAGCTTTCTCCGGTCACATGTAGCCGTATATTTTACATATATACGGTTACCATTAACCGAATAAAGCTTTTTGCAAAACATATGGTCGGCTACCTTTAACCGAAATAATTAAGTATATTCGGTTACTACCAACCAAAATATTTCATTATATCCGGTCCACTGTAACCGAATACTGGGACAACTTGGAATTTTTATTTTTTTTTCTTTGCTTAGGAGGAGGAAGATGAAGAAGAAGTAGAGGGTGAGCAAGCAGACGGTGATGAAGCAGAAGGTGACGCTTCTACTCGAGGTAGCTCGGTTGGAAATGGATATGCCGATCACACTATTGAATTCACCACCAATAAGGTATTTATTGAAACCAACTTAAGAGACTAGACCATTTTGAATAAAATGGTCTCTAAGTACTTTTGATTCACTGTGCAGATATTTTCAAGTAAATCTGAAATGATTAGTTGGGTCCGTGGAGAAGGTTTGAGGAACAACACAGTATTAATAATTAGGAGGTCCGATTCAGGAGGAGTTGGAAAGAGAATAAAAAGACCTCGAGTGGTTTTTGGGTGTGAGAGGCACGGTACACACAAGCCAAGCAAGGCTATAACCACAACGGATCAGGCATCTGAAGTAGAGAGCAGGAAGGACAAGCGTGTCAGGTTGGATTTTTCCAAGAAATGTGGATGTCCTTTCCTTTTGAGAGGCGTGAACATTGGAGATGGAGATGGAGATGAATGGAAGCTGGAGGTGGTATGTGGAAGCCATAATCATGCCGCTATGAGGTTTCATGAAGGACATTCTTTTGCAGGGCGTTTATCCAAAGAAGAAACTGAGTTAATGATGGACATGTCAAAGAATTTGATTCGACCAAAAAATATTTTGACAAGTATCAAAGATCGAAATGTCGAGAATGCATCAACAATCAAGACAATCTACAATGCCAGACACCGATACAGAACAAAAGACAAGGCTGGGAGAACACAAATGCAACAGTTGCTTCATAGGTTATCCGAGCACAAATATGTTGAGTTTCACAGGTGTTATGGTCCTGATGATACAGTGAGTGACATTTTTTGGACTCATCCAATTAATGTTCAGATGGTACGTTCCTTTCCCCATGTACTTATCATGGATTGCACATACAAGACTAATAGGTACCGATATCCGCTTTTGGAGATTGTTGGGGTGACATCCACTGAAATGACATTCTCTGTGGCATTTGTTTATTTGAATAGTGAGAAAGAAGATAATTATACATGGGCTTTAAGTAGATTGAGGGATTTGTTAAATGATGATTGTCTTCCCGGTGTCATTGTCACGGATCGAGAATTAGCACTTAAGAATGCCATTTCTACGGTATTTCCGAGTGCTCGCCATTTGTTGTGTAGATGGCATATTAGTAAAGCAGTACTAGCGAATTGTAAAAGGTACTTTGGGACAAAGGGTGAATGGGAAAAATTTAATAATGCATGGCACAATGTGGTCAATTCAAGTACGGAAGAGGAGTACTTAAGTTCAGTACATGACATTGCATCCAAGTACCGAGATGATCCTGAGGCAATTAAGTATTTGAATGATGTTTGGCTCAATAATCATAAAGAAATGTTTGTGGCTGCATGGACGGACACCTGTTTGCATTTTGGTACCACAACCTCCAACAGGTAAATTTTGTTTGTTTTAACCTCTTTCTAAGTTTTTGTCATTTAATATATTAACATTCAACCAATGAATTTTATCT
>QANT01003319.1:0-61650 GCA_003254885.1 Purshia tridentata | reverse complement strand
ATGTTCATTCCCATAACCAATCAATAAAACATAATAGGCTGACCAATTTTTTGAGCAATTGCCACCTGATTGAATTTAGTCCATGAAAATCCCATAATAACGAATTAGACTCAAATCAGTATTAGATTTCTATTACATAAATAGATGCCAAATAAAAATGTACAAAAAAATTCAAATCTAATTCATATGACAAATATCTCAGACATAGCTAAACTTCAAAATATCATTTCCACTAGACAAGAAACAGAGCCTAAAGTCTTCATGCTGCTTTCTTTCCAAGAAACACATTGGTGAACATCTTTCGATTTTAGGCAGTGCTAGAGGCTGATCTTAATTCTTCAGAAAAAATTGTGTCTTCCACAATGGAATCTGATAAGTGATATTTCGCAAGATATCCTGCACAATATCAATTCAATGACCAATTTATCAACTGTGAACACATCTCTGAGTTAGACAAGTTTAACAATGAATTTAAAAACTAAAGATAAACTATTCATGACCCACCCCCAATTAATTAATTAATCCGATAAATTCACTTTCATTTCACATATCTTAAACTTCCAATATTTGTGGTATTTTAATTCTCATCAATTGAGTTAAATGAAGTTCCACGCCCAAGCCTCTCAAGTTTTTAATTAATTGGTGTACTCCAAGTGCTCTTATTAATCAGTGAGATTTGCCTCGATCATCTGATACAATAATTCAGTCCATATACAAAGGACACAACCCCTCACCTACCATGTTTTATTACCAGCCACTCCATATTTTTCAAACCTTTTATACTACTTTTTATTTGTCCTTCCGCTCCCTTTCACTTGTGAACTACTACATTACTTATTACTTTAATTTCCCAACTAAATTTATCAATGGCCAATATCAATTCAATTGACTAATTCATCAACTGTGAACACATCTCTAAGTGATAAGAACCAATTCATCACTGCACAATATGTGGGTAAACAATAATGAACACATCTTAAATTGCAAGAAAAAAGTTGGACTAGGTGGGAAACCTGAGAAGCTGTTGCTGCTACTCAACGTCTCTAAGTTGAGTGGACGAGATCATTATCAGAGCTATCATCAATTGAGGCATCACCAAGGGAGTCATTACCATCTCTGAGAGTGGAAGACCTACAATAAGAAATAAATCAACTCATTGGCAAGACAATCAAACATGAACAAAAGATTATTGAAAAATATAAAATCTTACATTTGTTATAGCCGCGGATAGTTTCTTTTGTCATGGGACACACCAGTTTTCCCACACCCATTACAACCCCTACCCTTTCCTATAAACACCTATTTTGCTTTCTTAAGCCTTTTTCCACTCCTTTTAAACTGAACTGCATTCGGCTCATTATCACTAGCGACACTTGTATTACTAATTCTACTAGCAACTCCAACACATGAAACACCACTATTAATTTTTGAGATGACATCAATCCGATGAATAATAGAATCCATGGCCTCACAAAAAATTTGTCTAGCCTCATCATTTAGAAGGGTCTTATCAATCATGCATGAATATTAATGGAATAATTCACTCCATTTTTCAAGCAAGGATTTGGGGATATGTATCTCCACACCATCATTGTCCACCACAACATCAGATTTAGCGAATTTAGTCCATCTCTTCAAGATGTACTGATTTGGCAAAGTATGGAGTTGACGTACTTTGTACAAAAATGACAAAATATGTCTACATGGCATTCCTGCACTCTCGAACATCTGGCAGCTACATGATGCAGTGTCCACAGATTTTTCATACACAATCTCTCGAACTCTTCCCATTTGATCATCCAGTTTACTTTTGTCAATGCAATGCGTGGCACTTTCTCTTACAAGCTGTGTGGTATAGTTGTGACTCTCCCACAACTCTTCTTGAAACTTATAAAAATAAGTTCGAGTGTAGATGTCAGCCATTTTCTTTTCCATCTTCATAGGAAGCTTCAATCTAGGCTTCTCATTGATATCAGTGTGATAAGCTATTACCTCTTTCTGATGCTGTTTTAAAAGTCCCCTATTGAATTGAATCATGAAATCCAACAAAGAATTGTTTTTGCCAACATATCCCTTGAAAAATGAGTGCCCACTTTTAGCACGTTGACTACTAGTCATGTCAGCTCTGAAAACATGGTCCACATAGGCTGGCACCCATTTATCCCTAATGTCATATAGTGATTTCAACCACTTATTCTCTACTAACCCACTTCTTTCAAGAATATCCCTCCAACTCGAGTCAAACTCATCTTTAGTCTCTGAGTCATAAATACACCGTTTGATCTCTTGATAGTATTGTGTCATTTTCATCGCTTCAAGTTTCTCAGAAAACTTATTTAGAATATGCCAACTATAATATCTGTGAAGTGTATTCAGGAGAGTTTCTGCAATTGCTTTTGTCATAGCCGGATCTTAATCAGTAATGATCATCTTAGGAGCACCCCCAGGCATAACTTTAAGGAATTCTCAAAATAACCAATTGAATGATTCTGAAGTCTCGTTACTCAAGAATGCCTCAGATAATATGATTGTCTGACCATTATTGTTTACCCCCATTATTGGTGCAAAAATCATCCCATACCGATTTGTGCTGTAGGTAGTGTCAAAGATAACCATATCACCAAAAATACCATATGATTTCCTAAAAATTGCATCTGACCAAAAACAATGAGTTATCTTTTTGTCATCATCTGCTTGGATGTTGTACATGAACTCGAAGTTTCTCTCTTGCTCTAACATAAAATGATCATGTAACATATTGCCATCATGCCCCTTCAAATCAGTACACTTATCTCTTTGGTAGTCGTACATATCTTTAAGTGTAGAACCAAAGTTCTCAAGACCCCCTGATTGTACTCAAAAAATATCAAATTGTCGGGTTGGGGGTATGTTCACCATACTTAATTGTTCACTTAATAATCTGTGAGCATTTGTAAGTTGACGTCGAGACTTCATTAAGTGGCGTCTACGTGGGCTTATCAACACATGGTTGTGAGATTCATCAAATATATTGACTATAAATCCTCCTACTCTTGATTTCAAAACGGTCATTCTAGCTTTACAACCCACCCTTCCACTCCACAATGACTTTTTTCAGTGCCTTCCAACTCTTGTTGATATTTTCCCTCTTTGTTGCACACAAACTCCCTCCTAATAAGTTCCCCATCCTTGTTCTTTTTATAGTGGTGCAATCGAATATCAAACCTAATACTTTGTGCATACCTTCTATAAAAGTACTCAGCTTCGTCCAAGGTTTGAAATTGTTGACCTTTGAACGGCTTCAACTCATTATTTTCTTCAGGATTAACAATAGCCATAGTAGAATTTACTTCTGACTCATCAACTTGCAAGGAGCTTCCATATCCTCGACTTCCATAATAGAATCCATGGCTCCCTGCATCCAGTGAAAAGAAAAGTCATACATGTTTATTTAGTTGTATAGCAAAGTAAAGACAAGAGGTATGCTAAATGTACTCTTTTGGAAAATTTATGATTAATAAATTTATATTACATATAATAATCTAATCCACCATATCCCAAAAATTTTGATTTGATCTATAAGACTTAATATTTTGTGGGATTATGCCAATTTGGTAAATTGTATGTTGTACTATAGACACAAACATAATTCAAGTGTTTTTTTTTTGGTCAAGACATATAATTCAAGTTTATTTGTACGTTTTGACTAGAAAACAAGCTAGGTAAGCTAATAAGTTTTAAAGTTTGGTTGCAATGCAATAATATTTCAAGCATACATATCATATGGAATAGGTTATATATGTTGATTTAGTAAAGAATTATATATGCTGAAAGCTAGCCCCTGTATCCCAACAGTTCTTTGATCACATCAGATATTTTGGGTCACTAGTGCTAGTGATTATTCAACACATTGTACAAGGAGTTTTCTAGGCATGCTCTGTTTCTCATACATATGATGAGAAAAAAAACAAAGATAAATCAACATGGAAAATAAATTTCATAGATATCTGCATTTCTTTTTGAAGTTCTTTTAGTCACTAAATCAACATGGAAAATAAATCAAAATCTGATCTCTATACCCAATAACCCAGACCCATTGCTAAAACAACATTGAAATTCATAGCTCCAGACCCATTGCTAAATCAACATCCATGGATAAATTAAATTCTGATCATAAACCCAATAACCCAGACCCCTCCCTTAATTGAACCAAGTGGCCTACAGATCGAGTTTTTCTCCTTTTTCGGCGAGTTTGGCTACTTCTTCAGCGCCATGTCTCGATCTAGGTTCCTTCATTGCGATTGAGTTTAGGAAGCAGGTGCGACGTTTCGAGGACCGGAGGTCACATGACTTGGTGAAGCTCCTCTTTCTCCTGCCACCGTTTCTCCCCTTCTCCGGTGTCGTTCACAAGCTTTTCAAGTGAAGCTTGATGGGTCTGCGTGAGTGAAGTGGGATGGGTTTGGGGGTGGAGTCAGATGGGTTGGATGGTTAAGATTTTCGGGTTTGGGTGCTGAGCGAGTTATTTGGCCTAAATTGATCACAGCCTTACATGCTCATTAAACCCAAATCCAATGGCCAGGAGCGTGGGTACACAAATAGCTTAATTATAGGAGGTATACAAGAGAGCCCAGCTGTATATATAGCGGCATGTGATGTAATATTTGTAAATTATAGTGCCATTTACTATATTATTATGTTTGACTTTTTAACTAGTACTTAATCTAAAATGATATTAAATTTTAGTATCTAAGCTAAAAAATTATTGAAATTTGGTCAAATCAATTAACCTTAAAGTTTATTCTTTTATACAAATCTTGATATACTTTAATTTCAATTTTCCATGCACACAAAAACATACACTATTGTAGATTGACTAAAACTTATCTTAGTTAATACAAACATTATATATTATCACTAACCACCAAAAACTTAGGACGATATGCAGAAGACCTAAAAATCAAGCATGATGATGTGCCTCCATTTAGAGGTGAAATTCTTGCGGTGACATTGTCATCTTGTATTAGGCACAAGGTTCGATAGCTAAAATTTAAAATATACACTGTCGAAGATTGTCTATTTGATCAATCATAGTTGACAACCAAGGAATAGACTCATAGGGGCACAAGGTATACTCTTCGATTTTTAGAAATATAAGTACAAGTCCAAATGCTTTGAAAATTGGTTGATTGATTTTAAACATATAAAGGTTGATTCACAAAAAATATCAAGTGTTTTGGAGTTGGGGATTAGTACATTTTCACTAATCAATTCAGCCTAAGATTTGAGAGCAATACTCATCCTCCAAATCCAAAGGTTGAGTTATTAATGTCCCACAACCTCAAATCATATGATATACTATACAAAAAACAATCCACACTGGTCTAACTTCATCCCATTAATCTCGGTTTAGGTTTAAATCACAAGGAACACAATAGAGGTTACAAAACTTAGATATGCAAAAGAAAATAGTTGCTAGCTGACAGATTTTAGAAATTCAAGGTCAACTTAGAAAATGCATAATTAATGCACGTAGGGTCGATTAAGGTAATCTTGGTCTTGAAACCAAAGACCATTAGAGTGTCTAGTTTATTCTTACCAAAAACCAGATCATAACTCATTATCAAACAGTATAGTTTTCAAAATTATTTTCTCGAGGTTAGAATAGTGAATGTGTGACAGTGTTTATGGGGCCAAAAAAAAAAAGTCGCTGGCTGATAGATTTCAGAAATTCAGGGTCAATTTAAAAAATGCATAACTAATACATCTGATGTTTGATTAAGGTGATCTTGGTCTTGAAGTGACCATTAGGGTGTCTTCTTTATGCTTACCAAAAACCAAATCATAACTCTTTATCAAACAGTATAGTTTTCAAAATCATTGTCTCGAGGTTAGAACAGTGAATGTGTGATAGCATCTATGGGGCAAAAAAAAAAGTTACTGGTTGACAGATTTCAGAAATTAGGGTCAATTTAAAAAATGCATACCTAATGCATCTAAGGTTCGATTAAGGTGATCTTGGTCTTGAAATGTCCATTAGGATGTGTAGTTTTTGCTTACCAAATGACAAGACCCTCCCCGAATTCCACCCTGGAACCCGGAGTGAATCCTGCGGGCATCCAATATCAAGGAAAATCCTACCAAAATTTCGGCAGAACCTCCCCTGAAATTCGACGAACCCTTTTTCTCCACGAGACCTGCAAATGCACTTCTAAGTTCCACAACTCCTCTACCACAACCTAAAGGGGTCTCCGACCCAATTTCAAAACCAATTACTTAAGTTTTCATTAGATTATCAGAGCCATGCTACAAAATTTACTAAGAAGACAAAATTTACAAGATTAATTGGTTCCTATAACTTTCAAAGGTTCGCTGGATTGCCTCGACGTCTTTGGCTCGGCCGTTCCATCGCTACAACCTGGGGGAAAAATTTAAAACGACAAAAAGAGATAAACTAATGAGACGACTCAGTGAGTGGACGGAGATAAAAGTGTTTAAACTTAAGTTATAACACAATTCATTTATTATAGTAAAACTACCCAAAAATAAGTTAAAATCAAAACCTCACATCTCTCTTTGGAAATCCCCCAGTTTTAAAACTCTTTTTCTTTCTACAACTATTTCATACAGATTTCCAATCAATGTAATAATAGAAAAGCACTTTCTGAAATTCATTTGCTGGAAAGTAACTCATAAAACCACCATCTAAGTACCCTGGAAAACTGGCCATACACTCGTACGGAATGCTGCATCGTACGAGCAGGGCAAATCTAACTGGCCATACACCTGCACGGAATTCTGCATCGTACAGGCAGGGCAAAGCTAACTGGCCATACACCTGTACGGAATTCTGCATCGTACAGGCAGGGCAAATGACTGGTCATACGTGCACGCAGAGCTGCCCCCAAAGGGCGAGGCACCGCAACACACGGCCCAAAGCCTATGTGTGTGTCACGATGGGTCCCAAAGACCTTACTGAACTTATCTGTAGCTGGGTACTCATACGGCAATTTAAATCTACTTTTACGTTCTTCAAACCACAGTTATAACAAACTTTGAAATCCAATGTATAACAATCTCCAAACCCACAGTTTTAAACATTGTGTCACGATGGGTCCCAAAGACCTTACTGAGCTCATTTGTACTGGGTACTTACACGGCATTTAAATCCATTTTTTTAT
This sequence comes from Purshia tridentata, assembly GCA_003254885.1. Lineage (NCBI taxonomy): Eukaryota > Viridiplantae > Streptophyta > Magnoliopsida > Rosales > Rosaceae > Purshia > Purshia tridentata. The sequence goes on along the minus strand of QANT01003319.1, from coordinate 54,493 downwards.
TTCTCAAACCACAACTGATAAATCCTTGAAATAATATTTTCATAAACCCTTGTATTCCAACGTTATCTCAAAACTCAAGTACGAAAACATTTTGAATTTCTTTCTGTCTCGCTAAAGCATGAAACCCAGAATAACTAATTCCAAACTCAAAGTCTAAATCAACTTAATTAAGAAATCTGGAAACTAAACTCACGAACCAAATAATATTTCTAAATAATTAAATCGAAGCTCACATAGAACTCACAATATAAATGTAAATTAAATCAAGAAGTTTATAAACAAGTCCACTCACAGAGATAGCCTAGCGTTGGTCTCCGGCTGGATCGTCTCGAGCCTCGGGAGTATCGCCTAAAATAAGAATAGCTTTCGTTAGGATAAACTTCTAAATAATAATTGAAAAACTAGAGTGTATGAGTTCTAGGTTTTTTCGCTTCATAATTCTAAATTCGACCCATAACCCAACTTATTTTCCGTCTCGACTCAAAACCCATGCCACTAGCTTATTTTTTTTCCGATAATTTCCTCAATTAACCTCCATTCTATCTAACTTGGTCGAGTGTCGTCCGGGTGTCGTTGCGGCAACCAAAAAGTTTCCCATTTCTTCCCAAACTCACCATTTCTCCGATTTCCTTCAAACCAAGTATTCTAAACCTCAATAATTTCCTAAATTTCTCGTTCCAAACTTCGATTATATGTTCCAAATGGCGGAAATTACCTCGAACACCTAACAATTTGATTTAATTTCAAACACCCATGTTAAACCCGAAAATGGCATAACCCCCAAAACCTCACACTTCCAAATTCTTCAAATTCCTCAATTTCAATCCACCAATCTAGTCCCTAATCACCCCTAATTCGTGTCTTATCCTTCCATTGCACAAAATAACTATCAATATCACTTAATCAAGTCCAACCCGAAATGGGTCTCCAACCCCCAAAGTTTCAATCCTATAAAATACTCGAAATTGAATAACCAAATTAGTGGAAAAGAAAGCTCATACCTAGTGGAGAAAAACCCACCAAAAACTTTGAAGATTGGAGCTTGGAGGAGGCCGAAACCAAGGGAGGAAGATCAGCGGATCTGCTTGAGTCAGCAACAGTGCGAAGCCTCTACAGGTTTCAATACTCAACGAATCAATCTGATTTTTGGAGGGTAGAAACTAGACACATAAAGGAACATTTCTCTAGTTTTGAGTTTTCTCATTTGGAGCTGAGAAATGGGTCGTATTTCACTCACAAAGAGGAACAGAGGAGTGAAGGTGAGAGAACACTTGAGAGAGAGAAGAGGAGTGTGCGGGAGAGAGGGGAGAGGAGAGAGAAATAAAAGGGGGAAAAGGAGATTCCAGAAATTTCTGGAATTTTTAAATCCATTTCAACGAAATTACAAGTTTGCCCCTCACTTTGAACCCCCGTATTTCTCAAACCGCAGCTCCAAACGACGCATGCTACGTGTCTACGAACTCGTGGAGTCGAGCTCTACGCAACCATGTTAAAGTCAACTCTAAACTTCAAATAATTTAAAAAGTCAACCTTGAGCTCCTTTATCACGTTCATAACTTTTTAACCGTAACTCTAAATCACCCATGCCGCGTGTCAATGAACTTGTGAGCTCAAGACCTTCCTAACAGACCCAAATTCAAAGCTAAAATCTTGTTAGAACGAAAAGTCAACATTGGGCCCTATTATAGTGTACTTAAAAGGTACGGGTCGTTACATGAAGGTGGGCTCGCGAGAGAGAGAAACGTCGGGAGAGAGGAGAGAGAAGACTGAAGAATTTTCTGGATTTTTGGGCTTTTAAAATCACCTTTTTCAAAATTACCAATTTGTCCTTCTCTTCACACATCCGTAACTTTCATACCGTAGCTCCGTTTGACGCGTGCTACGTGTCTACGAACTCGTGAGGGCGAGACCTTTCTAACGAACCAAAATCAACGCGAAAAGCCCTCCCGAACAAAAAGTCAACTTTTGCCCCCTTTTAAAAATCAAACTTTAAAATTTGAAAAACCTCCAAAATGTTTTACTTTCCAAATAAAATCCCGAAAACCTTTAAAAAGTTTTTCAAAACCACTTTGAAAGGTGCGGGGTGTTACATATATAACACCATTTTAAATACCCAATTTTAGAGTATGTACAGTAGGTACATAAATGTGTGTGAGTTCTTTTTTTTTTTTTTCCCCCAGGTCAAATAATGGCTTATTTACAAAAGATGACATTGCTCTAATTTGAGCAATATTTAAAGATCCAAGATTTGAGGCATTTATTACTCTTAATTCTGAATGTTTTTATTGATGAAAAAAATTGGTTACCAATTATGAACATTAACATATAAACACACATAAACTAAAAATTAAACAATGTACAATATACTTGGCCAAAAAGAAAAAAAAAAACAATGTACAATATACATGTAATATACCTATAATAAAGATAAAAAAAGGGTTAATTACATAAAAATCAATAAAATAATTTCTAATTCCCTAATGGTCAATGCATTATTTAAATAATGGGAACTGAATAAAATGTAATAAAATAAAAATGAACAGTAACAACTAGACCTAAAGCATAGATGTATTTATGTTCTTTGCCACTTATAGCTTACATACTAGTGACATCATGAATGTCTTATAAATTATAAAAAGTACAAAGAGGTCAATATTAACCACAAGCTAGCACATAGCAAAATTAACATAATTAATCAACTAATGTTTGTAGGATGACAACAAATATTATTTTACACAAATTACACTGTTGATCAGCTAGTATAAATAACATGTAAGCTTTTCCTTTTTTGATTTTCTCCTTTTTATTTTTTTTACATCTTGTTTCTCTTTGTACTCCTATTTAAGATGTATATTTCAGTTTTTTTTTCTTTTATCCTTTTTTACATTTTTTTTTTCATTTATCTCCTTTTTTCCCTTGCATCTTATTTTTGTTCATCCTCTTTTTTAAAATGCATATTAGACACATGCAATTTATATATTAGACATTATTTTTTATTGAAAATTATTGCACAGTTTATAAAACATATTAGTAGCAGTGTCTAATATATCGATTTTTTAATAGGAAATTGTTGCACAGTTTCAGAAACATATCAGATACTATCCGGTAGTGTGCATATTACACTGAAAATTAAAACACACTGTCGAACAGTGTCTGTCTAATCAATCATAGTTGACTGCCAAGGAATAGACTCACAGGGACAAGGTATACTCTTAGATTTATAGAAATATAAGTATAAGTCCAAATGCTTTGAAAATTGGTTAAATGATTTTAGACACATAAAGGCTCATTCGCAAAAAATATCAATTGTTTTTGGAGCTGTGGGTTAGTATAGTTTCACTAATCAATCTAGCCTAAGATTTGGGAGCAATGCTCATCCTCCAACATCCAAAGATTGAGTAATTAATGTCCCACAACCTTAAATTATATGATCTACTATACAAAAACCAATTCACACAGGTCTAACATCATCCTATTATTCTCTGTTTAGGTTGAAATCACGAGGAAAACAATAGAGGTTAGAAAAATTAGATATGCAAAAGAAAATAATTGCTAGTTGACAGATTTCAAAAATTCACGGTCAACAGAAAATGCATAATTAATGCATCTGGGGTCCGATTAAGGTGATCTTAGTCTTGAAATGACCATTAGGGTATCTAATTTCTACTTACCAAAAATCAGATCAAAATTCTTTGTCAAACAATATAGTTTTCAAAATTATTATCTTGGGGTCAAAATGTGTGACAGTGTCTATAGGGCAAAAGAAAGTAGTTGCTAGCTGACAAATTTCAGAAATTCAAGTTCAATTAGAAAATGCATAACTAATGCATCTGGGGTTCGATTAAGGTGATCTTGGTCTTGAAATGACCATTAGGGTGTCTAGTTTCTGCATAACAAAAACCAAATTAAAACTCATTGTTAAACAGTACAGGTTTCAATATCATTGTCTCAGGGTCAGAATAGTGAATGTGTGACAGTGTCTATATTTAAGTTTGTAGATAAATGACAATGGCTATGTATTTCAATTTTAAGAATAATGTTTCTACTTATTATTTTGTTGATACTCTCATTACTTATAAAAAAGTCAAAATGATAATTAACATATGCAAATTTATATAGATATTGTCATATAGATACTGTCATATAGGTACTGATTTTTAAGGTGTATAAAAATCTGATATTGTCATACATATACTAAAAAAACCACACATTTTTCCAAATCAGTAGCTGCATTGTAGTGTCCAAAATTATAAAAAAAAAAAAAAAAACACCACACATTTTTTCCAAATCAGTAGGTGCGTCGCAGTGTCCAAAACTAAAACTTGAATATGGTGTCTTTCACTTTTGGAACTGTAAAATGAGCTACTAGGTAAATTATTCATATCATTTTAACGTACACAATATCCTTGATTGTCATCATAAATAAAATTTATTCTTTTTTATAAATCTTGATATACTTTAATTTCAATTTTCCATGCAGAAAAAAATATACACTATTGTACATCCACTGAAACTTATCTTAATCAATACAAACATGAATTGATAAATTGCGTACAACCTTATGCCCACGTATAGGTTATTAACTGAATCAAGTCTCAAATTATTCAAAGTCTACATAAATGATTTCAACTAAGAATATTTTAAATGGATGTAGAAGTACTAAAACATAATTTGTATTTTATGTAAAATGTATAATTCGTATAACAAAAACAGTTTGATAAAAATGTTAATGACAACGTAACATAATCCATTCAAGCACCTTTTAAAAATAATCATTGTTATCTATTTAGTTTTGAAATTTTTTTAATTAAAAATGAAGAAATATGATATTTTTGTCTTATATTGACGCTTTAGCCTTTAGATTAGAAATGTTTAATCTTAGCCAATAGATAGAGCAATGTCGTACACTTACTAAGTTTATTTATAATTTTGTGTTAAATTATGTGATTATATTTTGTTCATTCATATTCAAGCAACTTTCTAAAAAAGTAATAGAATGGCAAAAAAGTATGTTAACAAAATTAATATTTTAAAATAAATTAGGTATTGGGTGGGCCATTGATTAAAATGTAATTTCTAAAAAAGATACCATTGACTATTAGGGGATATGAAATTATATATTGACCTATTTGTAATTTAGAAATGTTTTATTGATTTATTTGTAATTTTCTATAAATAAAAAAAAGGGTCAATTACATAAAAAAATCAATAAATAATTTCGATATTACATATTAGTCAATGAACTTTTTTAAAATACCATAACAATCACAAGTGACCAAAATGAAATAATTAGAATTATAGGAAGTAACAACTAGACTCGAAGAAAGAAATATTTATACTCACTAAGAATTATTTATACTCACTATCATTATGCTTACATGCTGCTGATGTCAGCCACTTGTTACGATTTTAAAAATTTCAAATAGATCAATGATAACTACAAGCTAACACATGACAAATTTAACTTAAATAACTAGTTGACTACCATTAACCAACTAACAAAACTACCATTAAAAAACTAATCAATAAATAGATTAATTAAAATTTCGTTCATTCACAAAATTTCATTCATTTACAATCAACCCTATTTTCATAGGTGAACTAATGATTCCCTTCATACATTATAATGTTTTTTTTTTGTTGCTATGCATCTCTTTTCTCTCATGGCTAGAGAATAGATCCTAAAAGACAATTACTGTTTTTCTTTCTCAATTTTATTTTTGAAATCACATAGGAGAACAATCACTATTTGGACAATTAGCATATTTGTGAATGTACTTATCACACACAAATACACAATACCAAAAATCAATCACTTATAAAACCACTCAAAAAGAAAGAAAAAAAATGGTCGCTCAAAAACCAAAATAATATATGTATAATAGTATATGAAAACAATTAAAATGTATCAAATGAATATACATTAAATCAGTAACTGTGTGACAGTCACCATTTTAAAAGCTAACTAACTATGATTAATATATAACACACTTATACTATTTAATTAAGAAACTAATCGAACTATACAATCATCACATAATACAACAGCTTCCCATTCAAACCAAATCGAACCATCTACTAAATGGCTTCACGATTGAAAACCGAAAATTCCTAGCAAGTTCCAACCCTTGCTAGAGAAACTTGCAGCCTGTAGGAAAAGTCAAGATTTCTTCAAAATAACAGTAAAACCCTAACCTACTTGTAACGGCCCGTACTTTCCTAAGTAAATTCTAATAGGGCCCACAGTTGACTTTTGCTTCGAGTGGGATTTTAATTTTGACTTGGGGTCCGTTAGGAAGGTCTTGAGCTCACGGGTTCGTCGACATGTGGGATGTCCCGTTTAGAGCTACGGTTAGAAAGTTAGGAACGTGATTAGAGACCCAAAGGTTGACTTTTTAAATTGCTCAGATTTTAGATTTGACTTTGATATGTTTGCGTAGAGCTCGACTCCATGAGTTCATAGACACATAGCATGCGTCATTTGGAGCTACGGTTTGAGAAATACAGACGTTTAAAGTAAGGGGCAAACTTGTAATTATGAGAAAGTGAGTCTAAATTTGCAAAAAATTCTGGAAATTTCCCCTCCCCCTTATTTCTTCCCCACGCGCAGAACACCACCCCCCAGCCCGACATCTCCTTCTTCCTCTTTCCCCTGCGCGACACCCCAGCCTTTTTCGGCCGACCCAGACCCACCGGCTACGTCCCCAGCCACCGGCCAGTGACTCCAACCCCTCCTCCTGCCACCCCCTGCCCTCTCTCTTCTCTCCCCCGAGCTCTCTTCCTCCTCCCTGCGTGCGAGTGTGCTACTGCCACCGAGCCCAACCCAACTCCGGAGTCATCAGACAACGGGACTAGCCGAGAATCACTCTCCAGTTGCCGGCTGTCCTCCCCCGAGCTCCCCCACGCCAGCCAGCCTCCCTCCAACACGAAACGACGCCAGAAAACACTCAACTCGCCGCCTCTGTTGCTTGCGGATTCCGGCTAGCTCTGATCTCTAATCACCTCAATTTCAGGTGGGTTTTTCTCCTCTCTTTGTGGGCTTCCTTTCCCCTATTGTTTGGTTGTCTGATTTGGAGAATTTGTGGAAGATTGAATTTTGCGGATTAGAGGCTATTTTCGAGTTTGGCTTGGGTTTTCAAAATTAATACAAATTGTGATGTTTTTTGGATAATTTCCATCATTAGGAACCTCTAATTGAAGATTGGAAGGAGGAATTTTGAAAATATTGAGGAAATTGGAAGTTTAATGGTTGAGGCTTATGCCCATTTCGGGATTTTAGAAATCTAAGGTGTTCTTGGTGATTCAATTGCAATTGGGAATGATTTTCACCCTTAGGAACGATTTATTGAGGTTTAGAATAGTTAGTTTGAAGAAATTTGGAGAAATGGTGATTTTGGGGTGAAATTGGACACTTATTGGTTGTCGAAATGACACCCGGACGACCCTCGGTCGGGTTATATAGTAATGGAGGTTATTTGGGAAAATTACCGGATAAAAATGAGCTAGTGGCGTTGGATTTTGAGTTGAGAAGGAAATTAAGTTGGGTTATAGTTGAATTTAGAATTGTGGAGCGAAAAGCCTAGAACTCAGACACTCAAGTTTTTCAGTTATTATTTGGAATAGTATTCTAACGTCTTGTCGTTCTCATGTTAGGCGATACTCTTGAGTCCAGGAACGATCCATTCGGAGACCAAGGCTAGGCTATCTCTGTGAGTGGACTTGTTTATAAACTTCTTGATTTAATTTATTTATATTGTGAGTTTTACTTGAGCTTTGATTTAATTATTTAGAAATATTATTTGGTTCGTGAGTTTGGCTTCCGAATTTCTTAAATAAGTGTTGATTTGAATTCTGGACATTGAGTTAGTTACTTTGGGTTTTATGCTTTGGCTAGACATAAAGAAATTCAAAAATGTTTTCATGCTTGAGTTTGAGAATATATTGGATTTCAGTGGGCTTTTGTGGCAAGGATTTATTAGTTGTGGTTTTTGAGAAATGTAAAGTATTTTATATCTTGGGAAAGAATTTCTGAAATTTATGGTTTCATGTAACACCCCGCACCTTTCAAAAGTTGTTTTGAAAAGTTTTTTAAAGGTTTTCTGGATTTTATTTGGAAAGTAAAACGTTTTGGAGGTTTTCAAATTTTAAAGTTTGACTTTTAAACTTGGGGCAAAAGTTGACTTTTCGTTCGGGAGGACTTTTTGCGTTGACTTTGGGTTCATTGAAAAGGTCTCATCCTCACGAGTTCGTGGACAAGTAGCACGCGTCAAACGGAGCTACGGTTTAGAAGTTACGGACGTGTGAAGAGAGGGGCAAGTTTGTAATTTTGAAAAGTTGGATTTTAAAAAGGGCACAGAACCCCAGAAAAATGGCAGCAGTTTCTCTCTCCCGAAATTTCTCTCTTCCTCGCGAGTGCATCTCCCAGCCGGCCTGGTCTTTAGCTTCCCGTGCTCGCTCCGCCTCCCTTTTCCTTCCCGTGGTGGCGCCTCCTCTTGAAACAGCCCGGAACGGAAAATCCAACTTGTGCACAGTGGAGTCGCGACGGCGATCGCGGTGACTTCGAGACTCGCCGACCGCCCAGAATTCTTCCTCTCGTCGAGCCCGTCACAGTGGTGTGCTTCGATCATCGGTTGGACCGCCGTGGGCGGCGAATCGAAGGCTTGAAGGCCGCAGCTTCTCCGGCCAGTTTCGCCCTTTTTCGGCCACTTTTGGCCGCCGACCCAGGTTTGAGAATTGATCCCCTCGATCTCCTCTACGTGCCTGTGTAGTTTGTTTTAGCTAAACGTGACTTTCATTTTTGGCAGTTGACCGCCGTTGACTACCCGTTGACCGTCGTGGGACTCGTTGCGTGTGACGGTTCCAGCGACCGTTTTCTGTGTTTTTGGCCTTGGGCCAACCACCCGAACCTGTGGGTGAGTTTGGGTGAGTTTCTCGGACCTTCCGTGTGCTTTCTGAGGGTCGGGCAGCCACCGTGCGTGGTGGTTCCTGGCCGTTTCTGTGATTTATTGGCCTGGTTGTGAACTTTGTTGTTGTTGCTTGGTTGTCTGGTCTTAACAGGTACGTTGGCTCGGGAATTGGTATTCCCGATGCCGTTATGCTGCCGGATTTTAGAATCCGAGCAAAGGAGCCACGAAGGACACGAAGGGCAGTTCGGTCTTTTCGCGCGATCACAGTGAGTGAACCTAGGATCCTTTAACTCTCAGTTTATTTGGTTACTTGGCTGTTTTGAGTACTTGTTTGTTTGGTTGCTAGTTACTAGTTAAGAGGGGTACGGAATTAGGAATGGAATTTCTGAGGATTTAAAGGATTGATTGAGGACTAAGTAAGGATTTAGTGGTTGTTGAGGATTTGTGAATTCCAGTTGGAGACTTTTGGTTAGGATTGGGATTCCCAGGGTTTTAAGATTATTGCTTGTTAAGGTGATTTAGTGTGGATTTTGGTTTTGGAAACCGATTTTAAGAACTCAGTTTATTTTTGGTTAAAGATAAAGGTTTGATTTTACTTATCAGTTTTTGGAAAGGTTGGTTCTTTAAGAAGGGATGTAATTTTAAATCTGAGTTTTGATTTATTTTCTCGTCATATCAAAAAGGGTTTGGAACTTGGATTTTGGTGTTTGAAAATGGAAACATTCTTTTCGGATTGGTATTGTTTTCAAAGCACCCAGTTGGTACTCGTTCAGCTTCTCAGGTTATACAGGTCTTTGGGACCCATCACGGCACACACATAGGCTTTGGGCCGTGTGTCGGGATGCCTTGCCCTTTGGGGGAGGCCCTGCGTGCATGCGTACGGCAGGATTATTGGCCCTGCATGTGTATGACAGACTCTGGCTCTGCACATGTAAGGAAGGATATTGGCCCTGCATGCGTACGGCAGGTCGTAGGCCCTGCGCATGTACGGCAGGATTATTGGCCATGCATGCATACGGCAGGTTATGGGCCCTGCGCATGTACGGCAGGTTAGCTGGATGTGAATTGGGTGATGGTTTTATTTATCTTGTCAGCTTACAGTTGTTCTTGAGAATTATAGATTTCAGTTCTTAATTGATATTTTGGGAACTTGACCAGTTTTATTGATTTATTAGAGTTTTCAGTTCTTATTTTATAATTTGGGACTTTGATCAGATTTATTGATTTTTAAGAGTTTTTAAAGCGGATTTGAAATCGGTAATTATTTTCTCTTTCGTGGATTTTTATGAAATATTTTAAAGCTGGGGAATCTCAAAGAGTGACAGTGAGGGCTTAATTCTAAATTATTAGGAAAGTTAGTCGTTTCTAAGTTTTGAGCTTGAGGTGTAACTTGAGGAATCTATTTGAGGATAGTGGAAGGATTAATTGAGGTATAAGTTGGTTCTGAATGGATATCAAGGATTCTAAGATTATTGGAGAATCTAGTGAGATTCTAAGTCAGGACCTTGTGGTGTAAATCGAGGTGATCTTTCAGTTAGAGGTTAAATTGAGGATATTTGAGGAATTCAGGATCACAGTGGATCTGATCGGTTTAGAGGATTTGGTGATCAGGTTATGGTTTATGATTTGTGATTTGTAGTTTGATTGTGCTTGAGGCTTTAAGATGGATTGTGATTTGATTATTTTACTGAATTATTAATTTGAGGTTTACAGTAGATTTCACTCACACGAGCTCTAGTGAGCTTACCGGGTTTGTGTTTAAACTCGGTGCACCTGTGGTTGGGTGCAGGGTTCGGTTTTGCAGGTTGAGCAAGCTGAGGAGGCAGTGGAGAGAAGACGAGGCAGTGGGACCAGCAGTGTTTCAGAAAGTTGTTTTACAGTTTGATTTTTATGTAAAAGGTTTTACACTTGGTTTTATGTGAATTGTTTTTGTAACTTACAGTGGTTTCAGTAAATTATTTTATATTCATGGCTCACAATTTCAGAGAAAGGGCCTATAACTTCAGGAAACAGTTTCAGTTTTCAGGTTCAGTTGGTGTTCACGTGCCCGAGGGTCGGGGCGTGACATTTCAAACCACCCTATTCAGTATCTCTCCAGATTATCAGATTATATAAGTCTTTGGGACCCATCACGGCACACATGTAGGCTTTGGGCCATGTGCCGGGATGCCTTGCCCTTTGGGGGTGACCTTGCGTGCACGTACGGCAGATTCATTGGCCCTGCATGTGTATGACAGACTCAGGCTCTGCACATGTACTGCAAGATTATTGGCCCTACATGCGTACGTCAGGTTGTGGGCCCTGTGCATGTACGGCAGGATTGCTAGATATTGAATTGGGTGAGAGGTTTCTTTTTCATACTAATTTACAAGATAATTCTTGGTTGATATAGATTCAGTGCTTATTTGTTAAAATGGGCGCTTGACCAGTTTTATTGATTTATCAAAGTTTTCAGAATGAATTTCAAATGCGAATTTTTACTTAGAGTTTTCAATGGATTTTATGAAAGTGATTTAAACCTGGGGGATTTTAAAGAGAGATGTGAGGTCTTTGTATCAAATTATTTTTGTAGTTACCATAATAAATGGATTTTTATAATTTAAGTTCAAACACTTCTTATCTTCGTCCACTCACTGAGTCTTTTCACTAGTTTTCCCTTTACTGATGTTTTAAATTTTTCTCCCCAGGTTGTAGCGATGGAACAGTCGGGCCAAAGACGTCGAGGCAATCTAGTTAGCTCGTGTATTTGTAGGCGCGTAGCTATTCTTGTAAATTTTATTTCATTATTTAAACTTGTAGTACCCCTCTGATAATCTAGTTAAATACTTAACTGAATGGTTTTGAACCCTGGGTCGGAGACCCCTTTGTTTGTGGTAGAGGTGCTGAATTGAATAGAAGTGCTTTTGCAGGTCTTTTAAAAAAGGGTTAGTCCAATTTCAGGGGAGGTTTTGCCAAATTTTCGGTAGGATTTTCTCTGATATTGGATTATCGCAGGACCACTCCGAAGTTCAAGGTGGAATTCGGGGTCGGTCCTGTCACTACTTGACCTTAGATCACCAATACTTGATGCAAAACACTATAGTTTAAGCTATCAATATAAATAATCAACCCATAAATGAGACTAAAATGATACAGATAACATCAAGGGATTCATTTGTAATAATTTCACTATAATTTTTATTACTACGTGATATATAGTCACTAATTCAAAATTAGTACCTATGTGACAGTTATTGATTCAAAATCAAAATCAGTAACTCTATGACAATCATTGATTCCAAATCAATAATTGTGTAAGAATCATCAATTTGAAATCAGTAACTATAGTCACTAATTTAAAATTAGTAAATGTGTGATAGTCATGAATTTGAAATCAATAAATATGTGATAATTACCAAATCAAAATCAATAATTGTGTGACAATCAGCAATTCACATTAGTAACTGTAAGACAGTCACTGATTTGAGTCAATAATTGTGTGAAAATCAGCGATTGGCATCAATAACTGTGTGATAGTCACTGATTTAAAAATCAGTAATTGTATGACAATCACCGATTCAAAATCAGTAGATGTGTGACAATATATGAAAATAACAAAATTAATTTAAAGAGAACCATCCAAAAACTTTATTTCTGAATACAAACTCATTTAGAAATTGCGCAATAGAGACTAACTATTTTAAATCATAAAACCAAATAAAAATCAATTCAACCACAATGGTACATGAAAATCAATATTCCATAGTTTCATATACTACAAAAATTAATTCAGTAACTTTGCAACATATACTAAAAATTCAAAAAATTTCAAATTCATTTCCAAGATCGTATCGGAGAGCTTAATTAATCATCAAAATCATGCTTAACATAGACTAATATTATTCTATATATATATATGCATTTTTGGAGTTATTTTGTCAATAAGCAAAGATACATATTAGACATTGTTGAGCAGTGTGTATATTAGACACTGTTAGACAGTGTGCATATTAGTCACAAGGTTTTATTAACTTCATATTACAAAAATAACAGCATTCATAATTAAGCTGGTTAAGCAACCATGTATATACACGCACCGATTCCTCAAAATTGCTTTCCTTCACTAAAAAGAAAGCAACAACAATATAATCATTTGCTAAGCCCATAACAAGGATGTAGTCTCAGATTTGTAATCTGTTCATGATAAAAATTGGTAATTATTTGACTGATTCCATATGGTGACCCAGAAACGGAAGTATTAGTATCATGCGAAATGTAAAATCATATGGTCCAAGCCTAATAGATTCAACATGGTTTAGGGTTTATCAACCCTGATCCTTTTTTTTTTTTTTCTTTTCTTTCCTTCTTTTTGCCACCGTTCTTCACTGCCTCCTCTTTTTTTTCCTTTTTTTTTTTTCCCTTTCCTTCCTTGCTTTTTTCTTCCCACTTTCCTAGGCATCCTTTGGGCTATGACTCCTTTCTTCAATTCTTCCCACTTTCGCAAGCTTTTCTTCCTACTTTCCCATACTTTCCCCTGCCTGCCTGGCTGCCCTCTAGCTTCCTCTTTTGTTTCCTTTTTTTTTTTTTTCCTTTTACTTCCTTTCTTCTCAGACTTCCTCACTTCCCCAGTTCCCCCTTCCCTCTTCCCTCGTGCCTCTCTCTCTCCCCCAGTCCCATACCTCTTTTCTCTCTTCTCTCTCCTCTTTCCCCAATCAGTCACCACTCTCTTCCTCCTCATCTCATCTCTCATCTCTCTGCTCATCTTCATCTCACTCGATCTCCCACCGTCGCCTTTGTCGCCGAAACCCACTGAAAACTAGTCCCTAGCTCCTCTCTTCTTACCTCCCTGCTCACCTCGATTTAGGGTTGGCAAAATTTCTTGAAATTTTCCCAGCCCATTATGAAATTTAACATCTCATCATTGTTGTCTCTAAAAATTTTCGACATTTATACGAAAACAGGATGGAAGTCTAGTTTCATTTCGCTACCCTCAAAAAACGATAATTTCGATGAAATTACTGATATTACACTCTTGTTCATTAGGAACCAATTTCATCAATGTCTACCTTTTTCCATTCTTTTGAAGAAAAAACAAAACAGAAAAAAATATATATATATATATATATTAATGCCAAAGTGTTATATGTTCTAATGTCCATGTCATTATCAAAAATATAACTAACTCACATTTGGCCAATCTGACTCAGTGATATTCCATTCTCCAATACGTATAATAGTGCATCTCCACAACCATATATCCTCGGAGGAACCATAGCCACCAATTCCTCCACTGAGAGTCGCACTCACTCTCTTTTGACTAGTTTATACACTGCTTCCACACAAGATACTACCACGATCGCCTAACAAATTTTTTGGCATGGGAGACAACAAAAAACGAATATGTCTTGTCCGGTCAACGAAATAGAAAGATTAGCCTATTAATTTTAGCTCCTCCTTGTTTACGCATTTAGGACCGTTTGGTTCAAGTTTTGAAAACATAGGAATAGAAAATCAATTACATTTCCATTTTTGGTAAGTACATGAAAGGGAAATCATTTCCTGGCCTAAGAAAAATGAAACCCTTACTAGAGCTTGCGTTTTGGTTTCCCTCTTCTTGGGAAAGCATTTATTACATATTTTGAAACAAAACTAAGCCTTATATTTTTTGAAAATTTCATCTCTACATTGAAAAACTAGACCAATTTGACTTCATTTTCCTACACAAATCAAACAAGGGAATGGAAATGAAAAGGGAATTATTGGTTTACTTTCGCAACGTTACCAAATGTGGGAATGGAAATCTTATACATTCCTTTCCTCCTAGAAAATGCATAGGAATTGATTTTCCAGAAAATCAAAATCTTGAACCAAACAGACCCTTATTGTTCTTAATTTTTATTTGATAATAGAAAGATTAGTCTGTCAATCTGATTTCTAAGTATACATCATTTGAGTAATGAGCCATCTATTCTTAGGAATTGTAGAAAACTTAATTCCTACGAACAAATGGCTCATACCCCTTTTAGCATTCAAAAGGAAGACAATGTTCATCGAAAATACCCTATAAGTTAACTGTATCTTAGTATATATTTTAATTTTAATAATATTACACTCCAATGATTGTCACAATAAATACCCCTTTGTAATTTTCGAGGTCTCCATGACAGTTTTTCCCCCTAATGTCATCACACATATAGCTGGCTACATATCAAGTATTCAAAAAGTTTCACTCTCCCCACTAACCCCACCATATATAATCGTCAATGAATGCTTTTCTTCTATTCTTCTACGAAAAAAAAAAAGGTGGTAATTTTAGCTTACGCTTTTATATATCTTTGTTATATAACATATACTTCTAGAGATAATCCATACTTTTTTATGTATTGTAAACAACTTATTACTAATGTACCACGATTAGCTAATAATTCTTCTACGACTCGCTCTCATGTGGCAATGTGGTGCACGACTTCCACATATGCCACAACTATTTGACTGCAAATTCCTTCTTATAGTCAAAAAGACAACATCGTAATCATTTTTATGATGATGGTAGCAATTGTAATGATTCTCCTACTTATCGTAATGAATTTCTTACTGCTAATGCTGATTTTAACTTTATGGATTTCTCTGAATTTTCTACATATTCAAAGGGAGACTACGAGTAAAGATAAAACTTTTGTTTTTCTTAATAGGTTTATGACTTTGAATTACAGAAATTGTTTAAAGATGAGAATTCTCATTGCGAAGATTCTTGAGATTTTGATGATTTTGGATTAGTGAAACTGTTTGAATTTGGGGCTGATTGTATGTATAATCTTCATGAAGGTGTAGGTGAATTTTGTGAGAAAGAAGAAGCTTTGTGTTCCTTGAATTTAGTGCTTACTTCGAAGCCAGAAAACCAATTTTGTTTTGAAATTTATAGTGGGGCCAAGTTTGTTTTAAAAGTCATAAAGACATAAAGCATGAAGATGGAAGAAGAAAGAAAAGTTAAAATTTCCAATAATGAGGGTTGGGTTTGTTTATGAAGTTTATGCAAGTTGGGTATCATTGAGTTCAATTTTGGTAAATGAAGCCCAAAAATCTAACATGTTTTTTGGGTATTTTTCATTCTAGCAATTTGTCACTGATATGTCTCTCAAATAAATGAATAGTGAATATTTTTCCTAATATATAAATATCCAACCCAGCACAAGAATCGATATTCGTTCATCCCATGGTGAAGAAATGTCTAGGAAGTTTCTCTCCAGTCAATCGGAAACGTTTCTCTTCTTTAGAGTACTGTTGATGCAAAAATCAGGGATTCCTTGCACCAACTTAGATGTGATGATGTGGATATTTGACTCCTCTTATCTAGACGATAGTTGGATGATGCTCTTGATGCCTGGCAACGATGGTGATGATAATGGCTCCTGTGAATGGATGATCACCTACACAAAGTAGAGAGTGAAGAAAGGGGCACCGATGTACCAGCCAACCAGTCTCCAATGGTAAAGTCAGGTAGTGTTTCTGGGAATGGTTGTGGTAGATGGTTTTTTGAGGATATGGGAGAAAGAAGACCAGAAACCAGGTGGTTCTTCTTTGAGCATGATAATGGTTTTTTACTCAAGTTGTGAACCCTTTGCATGCAATTGGAAGGTTGAATTTCTAGGCTCAAGAGGATATTACATGCATGCTGATGGAGTGCTGTGATTGAGTCACGTGGACCTACTTGTTCTGTGCCCTATTCACCTACCAAGTCACATTGCATTTAATGCAAGCATGGCTTGGTTAATGGTGGAGAGGTGAGGTCCAAGTTGCTGTTTTCAGAAAAGGTAAAGTGTGGGTCACTTCTACTTGAGTGCGTATGGCGAGGTTGTACAAGCCTAACTAGATGCTGATCAGAAGAGTGCTAGGACCCGACCCAATCTAACTTGAACCTGGGTTTGCCAGGTGTGATTATTAGGGGTGCACAAATATACCGAAAATTTACTTACCGATCTGATCCGATTCGCAATTTGTGGATATTGTATCAATCCGATCCGATCTGCACTTTCTTATTTGTGGATATCGATCTGATCCAATCCGCAATTTGTAGATCGGATATGGATATCAATATTGGAAACCACGGATATATCCGATTCGATCTGTAAATTATATATATTAAATTTTTATATAGTTTATATATGTTTGTGTATGTTTAATTTTTATTATAGAGTAAATCAAAGTTCCTAATATAGTTTATAATACCATATAGTTTATAAACTATCTATGTTACTATATAATTTAAGTTTAGGGTATTTTAAATTAGTTTGACAATAAAATCTATTATAAAAATTATCAATATATAGAGTATATAGTTTAGGACTATTAGAAAGTAGGAACTTGTTATGTTTGAGGCTTGACTTAATTTCTGAATTTTATGTTGTGTAATTATTGAATTAATTTGAGAGATGATTTTTATGTTGTGTAATTGCTAAATAATTTTTATGTTATTTTTTGGATATTATCCGTTATCCGGTCTGATCCGATCCAATCCGATTTTGTGAATATTCGAACTTGTGGATATCCGAATTTGTGGATCGGATATGGATATGAAAATTGCTATACCGCAAAATGTGGATTGGATATGGATAATGGTTTGTGGATCGGATAACCGATCCGTGTGCACCCCTAGTGATTATGCAAGAGTTCAACTAGTTCGAATCGAATGCTGAGGTCCAATTCGATCTAGATAGAGTCACTAGTACAAGTCTTTTGGTCTTGGTGATTCTTGACTGTGGCGATTTGGTTCGGATCGAATGCACCATGGTGTGTTCCATTCCGAATTGGTGATCCGTGTGACGTGGTGTGTACGGTCGAGTTGGTGACCCATCTAGGTAGTCCATGGATCATGTCTAGGGATTGCCCATGTAGGGGTGGGCATTAACCTTGCCCGCCCAGACTCTCCGCCTGAGCTGCCACCCGTTTAGTCTCCACCCTACCCACCCGATAGTTGACGGCTAGGGTTTGGGTTCCCTCCTTCACCGCCTATCACCACCCATTAACCGATTGTGAGATATAGGGAATTTGATGGATGTCTTTTACAAGAGCCAAGAGCTCGTAAAATTATTATCTATTTACATAATTACCTTATTCATCACTTTCTTCACTTATGTAATTTGAGAAACATTGTTTCCATACGTTGGATAGAAGATAAGTCCTTTTTTATGGGTGAAATGGGAGTCATTGATATCATCCTAAACACATACATAAATAATTTGCTTCAATTTTGAGAGGTTGGCATGCATATAAATCCATCCTCACCCTCTTTAATTTCCACTATACTTAAACGGCTCACCCGCACCGACCTACTCTAACTCGCTCTCCGATTAACTTGCAACTGCCCCACCCATTGAGGCGGTAGTGGTGTGAGCTCCCACCCGACCCACTCCACCCATTGCCCACCCCTAGACCCACGCGGCGTTCTTACATTGGTATGAAAAAATACGTTATTTTTGCCCAAAAAAAAAGTACTCAATACTCTTAGAACTTTTATGTACTTGAAATTTGTAACATAGTAATGTTTACAAAGATATAATTTTACAAGGCACATACTAAAAAGATCTGTCCCAATGCCTCAGCAGCAACACAAGACCAGATCAAAGAAACACCAGGACATCTATATCCATCTTCAAGGCTCGATTCAAGTCATCTTCTGGCTTGTTCCCATCCAGTGCTTAGTTTTTATTCGTTTATATTTAACAATTTCTTTGAATTTTCTTGTTGGTTGATGATACAATTATGGTCATTATCCCTGAAACAGATATTGAAAAATGACCTATGTCGTGGCAAGCATGACCTTCAAAGCCAAACTCCGTTGACCTTCTTCTCTATAATTTCTGTAACCTTTGGTCCCTATTCTTGAATCAGATCTCCATTGATAAGTAAATAAACCAATGTAGAATTTCAATTAAGTTTTGCCCTCCTTTTTTGATCTTTTCAATACATTCAGACCAAAGCATCTGTTCAATACACATTGTAATTAAACCATCTATTCAATACATTCGAACTAAATCATCTTCTCAACACGTTCAAAAAATAATAAATTTGCTCTAAGTACCAAACCATTAATAACAATTTCTGAATTTTTTTATAAATACACTTTTTGTTTTTTACAAAGGGTTAAAAACATTTTTAGTCCCTGTGTTATACTCCGAAAACATATTTAATTCTGGTTTCAAAATTCTACATTTCACTACTACATTACCTAGCAAAGGCAACTGCTAGCATAGACCAAATTTTGGATAGTTGGTGTTACTACCCAAACAGTGTAATTACTACTGTAGCACATCTAAATGCCTCTAGGCCACTAAGCTTTAGTTATTAGTGTTATAACTATTTCAAATTTTAGTTTGTATAAAGGTTAATTTAGTCAATATGTCACTAATGTGGAAGTTAGTTAGTTGGTCTAACTATAGTGTAGGTGTGGCTGAATTGGTAGCCAGCAAAATGCTGACAACCCAAAGTTCCCTCACCATTATAATTAGACCATTTCCAAAAGGGTTGCTCCTTAAACAACTATTCTTTCAAACTCATTTGCAAAAAGTTAGATGTGCAACTCGGTAGCAAGTTAGCAACACATACACCCACGAAATGTTGAATTAGTTAATAATCACTACTATAATAACCCACTTAACAGGCTAACACACAGACACAAGCCCCCACACTTGACAAAATTTCACACAGGACCCAAATCCATCCAGATCTGAGATCTCTATCCCTCTCGTTCACCTCACTGCCAAGAAGCGAGAAGCCCACCACTATACTTTCCCCTCTCCCTTCCCTCTCCTTCGAATGCGTGATCCATATGGACTCTCACCGCCATCATTCTTTCCTCTATTTTCTGTCTCTCTGTCTTCGACTTTATTCAGGCAACCCTCCCTTCGAATACAATTAGGTTTCTGGGTACAGAGGTTTTGCGTCAAAGCTATTTATTTTCTTGGTGAAGATGGACGGTACGTTCTAGGCTGAGGCTTAACAAACTGTTTCAATCTAGGAGTATCTCAAGGATGTGGAGGAACAGGAGGCTTGCCACGTCTACCGTCTATTGAAAGATTCTCTAGCGTTTTAGGTATATACTCCTCTCTCGATCTCTCTCTCCCCTTCTCTCTCTTTTTATCTCTCCCTCTCTCTCTCTCTCTCTCTCTGTTTCCTTGTATTTCCTACTATTTACTTTTTTGAAGGTTAGGGTTCTTCAAATTTACGAATTTTCTTTTGTTTTTTAGTCTCTGCATTTTTATATTCTTAAAGCTAACATTAACAAGAATCAAGTAGAAACCACAAAATGCAATTTTGATCGGAATTTTAGACTCTTCAGTTACTTTTATCTATTTTGACAAGGTTTTTGGCCAATGGGTGTCTCTGTTTGTGTTTGTTCTTTAATATATTTGGGTTTTTGTCAAATTGTTGAAATTATGGGACATGGATTTCAGGTGATAAACAAGCTTGTTTAGTTGTGTATTGTTTGCCTTATTAGTTAAGCGGGTGTAGATGCCCGTAGCTAGAATAAATTAATGTTGGCTTGGCAAAGCCATATCTCTTGTGATTTTAAAAACAGGACAATAACTCGTAATAAGCCATATCTCTTTGTATACATTTGGTTGGATTGGGATAATTATATCACTATGTAAGACAAGTTATGCATTTTAATAAACTTTAGTGCAGTTACATAGGAGAAGATTCACCTTTAATGTTGTCCTGCAGTACTTCTTCCAGTCATGAAAGAATCTATAAAATTCATTGGTGATGCATCTATCTTGACTGAATCCAGTATAAGCAAATACAATTTGGTTATATAATGAATATAAAAAGGTGTTAATGGACTTTTTCTTTTCATATTCTATGGACTGAAAATTTATAAGTTGGTTTACTTTTCTCGTATGCTAGATATTGAATATTTTGGCCTTTTGTGTTTATTATATATTCTCTAGCCTGTACTCTGAGATCTTAGCTTCATCATCTACTAATGGCTAAGCAAGACTATGTAAGACAGAAGATGGTGTATGTTCCTTTAACTACTTTGACTCGAAATTCAGTATTTCTTATTTAATTAAGTTTTGGCAATAACTTGCCATGTTTTATCCTAATTGTTTATGTGATGTGGGCTCTGAATTGCAGGTGGTGTTGGTGTGCCTTCCATGATAAGGAGATCACTGTCCTTTTCAGGGGTTGATAACAAATCATGTCATCATCATCATCATCATCATCAAGATGTAGGAGTATTGCATGGAGATCAAGATGATCTATCCCATGATGGATCACAGCTTGTAGAGAAGAAGAAAATGCTAAATCTTGAATAGGTGAAGACTCTTGAGAAGAGCTTTGAGATGGGGAGCAAGCTTGAGCCTGAGAGAAAAATGCAGCTGGCCAAGGCTCTTGGTCTGCAGCCAAGGCAGATTGCCATATGGTTTCAGACAGGAGGACTTGGTGGAACACCAAGAAATTGGAAAGAGATTATGAGGTCTTGAAGAGAAATTTTGATGCACTAAAGGCTGACAAATGATGCACTTCAGGCTCACAATAACAAGCTCCAGGCTGAGGTACACACTATATAGTACTACTTCTATATGTCCTGTAGTCATTATATGTTCAACTAAATAGCTATGTCTGTGAGCCTATGGCTAATTACCAAATCTCATCAATTGTGTTATTAGATATATTTTTCATGCCTTGATCAGTTTTGGATCAAAATTAAAAGAAGAAATAATATATTTTTATGGAGTAATTTCACTACAGATTGGGACATAAGTACATGGAATAAATTAGGCATAAGAGGCTACGGATGGGCACATGCATTGGAACCCTGGAGTTCTGCCCCACCGAAAGGTAAGGCCTTTCAACCATTATAGTTCGGTAAGTTAGTTCCGAGTAGAGACATATATGTTGTACTTAATCTTTTGAAATACCATTATTAATTGATGGATGAATTAGTTCCAAGTTTTTTATAAAGTAATTTTTACTAAATTTTACTTTATAAAGTCATTTTCATGATCTTTTTGTGATTCATTTTGATAAGTTTATGATGATGCCTCTTTTCTTCAGTTTGTGCTCGGGAAAAACCCTTAAGAGCCCTCTCATTCTATGGTTAGTTCATCTTTGACTATATTTAACACAATTTTTTTCTTTGAAACCTTCAATTATCTTTAGTTCATTAGCTTAATTAATGATATATGTGGTGTGGTTGGTTCAGGATGAGGTGCTGATTGCTGGATTTGACGTAAGGGTCATGCTGTGGGAGATATTCTAGAGGTTAGTTCAAAGTTGTGAAGGTATCGGGGGTCTCTCTGTTGGCTCTCTTCATGGAGAAAAAGGAAAATCCAAGGTCGAAGGCTTATTGAAGGGACTTAGATATACCTCAGGCTAGCTTTTTTTTGTTCGTCATTTAGATGAGAGTTGTTTTAACTTATCAGTGAGAGATTTTGGTGTGATACAGTTTATACTATCCAAATCGGGATCTATTCAAGGAAAACAAATTTTGAAAATGTAGAATTATCAAAGTTTAATAATATGTTATGTTGTTATGCTTTGTGATCTAGTGTTGCTATTGGTATTTTTCTATATTTCTATATTATGTTGGTCTTCTCACCAAATGAAACCCAAATTTAAACTATTATTGCATTAGTTGAGACTCCACAGTAACTACTTCAACATTGGTGAGAACAAATTTCAAACCAATAATCATTGGTGTATTAAGGCGTGGGTAATGTTTTTTTATTATATTCCTAGTGTCACCAAAACAACAACAAAACAGTAAGTTAGTTGCATAACCTCCTATCTACATCAATGTCAGTTTTGCTGTTTGCAGCAACCAAAACAATGGGTTTAGTTGGTATTGACCATTAGCCACCTCAATCTGTACAACTATCTTGCTATTGGAAGCTAGTTGGTCGGTAATAGCTTATCAACTAAATATTAGTTACACATTAGTTGTTTAAGGGAGTTAGGATGCCATTGAAATGGGTTGCCTTTGCTAGGTATTGTAGTAGTGTTTGGTCCATATGTTTTATGTTTTTTGCAATATGAGGATAATTTAACAAACTCAAAATTTCAATTTTTGTTTAAAAATCAAATTGAATGTTACATACATATTTTTTGGCATTTTTTAGTAAAACGCACGAGTTAATTAGTTTTAGTTTGAGAATAAATTTTATTTTGGTTCTAAAATGTTTTTAAATTGCAAACAATATAAAACACAAGGACTAAATTCATTTTGTGGGTAAAATACAAGGACCAAAATTGTTTTTCCCCCTTTTACAAATGCACTAATTTCACTAATGTACTTATTGTATTTTTACAGATGCATTCATTTTGCAGATGCACTAACTTTTTTTCACTGATGCACTTGTATTTAACAAATGCACTATGTTTTTTTATTTTTTTAAGATGTACTAAATTTTTTTTCCATAGGAACTTTTGGCATTTAGCTTAACTTATTTTATTGGTTTTTAATCCGGTTGAAGAAGTGTATTTTTCTATTCCGCTTGTGGCTAATGTGAGACATGACTTTTGAATTTGACACTATAATAATAGAATTTGGTTTAGCCTAATTGGAATGGTTATAGAATTACTTACACTGCACCCATGTTCGATTTACCGTGCCTTGAATAAATAATAATAATAATACTTTGGCACTATAATAAGAATAGTCGGTATTCAATCAAGAGTGACTATTGGGTAGCTCGGGATCTTATCCAACAAGGCTCTCTATTGAATGCAGATAGCCCAACTCCTTCTCAGGGGCTAAGGAAGAGTCCTCTTCTCCATGTAGGATCCGGTCCATGATGGCCCATCAGTATCAATTGAGCTTTACCAGATCAACCTTTCTCCATTATCCTCCTGAGAATTGTCTTGTTTTTATTTTCTTCTTTTTTGTTAAAAAACGAAAAGGCACATAAAATGTTAAACTAAACCCTTCACTATAAAATGATATGTGAATACACCTTGCAAAGAGAAAGCTCTCTAAGAGAAGACATGTTGTCCTGTAAAAGGACTACTAATTCAGAATCTGAGATGTTAGAAAGGTTATAAATTGTAATCTACATCCTCTTGGAAGTCAGTAATGGACCAGCCCCATTTAGAAATACGGTGATACAAATGAGAAAAATGTAGTCAATGACATAATGACAAATAAAGATAAATAATTAAAAGCACACAAAAAGAGGCAGGAGGTGCAATGCAGTATGCATTTACATGGTTCCTGTTATATTATGACTAAAGTACAAGGCAGTTGAACATGATGTCCAGAAAACCACAGAAACTGTCATTAATAAACAACTTGGAAGTATAAAGTCTTCAAGCTCCAATTTAAGTTGGTTGCCAAGTGAACAAAGATATTCAATCAGCTGATCCAATCTAAACCTCAAATGGACAGTTGACAAGAAAATTTGAACCTTCCTTCATGTTTTGACCTAATGCATGACAAAAAGTTCATTAAATTAAGTTACTCAAAAGTATTACTCAGAGTCCATCCAGAATTTAAGACCACTGTATAATAGCACGATTTCAGAACTAGTACCTCAAATAACGTAATTCTAGCCTCAAAGTGTAATATTAGCAAGCAGTATCACGTTTAGAGGTCCCCAACATTAATATCTGCCCATAAAACAAGAAGGAATTCAAAGAATTTGAATGACCAAAACTTATATAACAACAGTAGGTGGCAACCACAATTCCTGCTAAAGGCAAAATTTCAAAGTCGTTTAGAAATTATACCTTCATATGTTTTCTGACACTTATGTTCCACATCAAATTGTGAAAAAATCCTGTTACTTCTCAAGCCATTCAATGTGGATGTAAACTGAAGTTCTTTTCTTTTATGTCCAGCTCAACAAGATACTCCTAAATGCAAAGATTATGAAATTACAATTGATAGATTGATCTTAGAAAACAAGCAAAATGATTTGAATAGCTTTAATTAATGAAACCAAATTGTTGCAGCAATTAATTCCCATTAACAAGTCCTAGATTGTACAAGAAGAGAGAAATGGAACAATTAAAGGGGCCTAATGAAAATGAAAGTACATAAAGAAGATTAAATAATGCATGAGGTGGAACCCAGTGAATATGAAGGAATAGAAAACTAGTTAAATAATGCATCACATAAATTTGTAGCTTTGGAAGAGAAGTGCTACATACCTGACTTTGATTTGAAACTAGAAAGTGGAATGGAAAGCAAACTCATATCATCACCTTTCTCACCCATCTGTATGAAAGGAATATGAGAAGAGGAAGATATAATTATAAGAAATTCACAGTTGCTCAAATAAATTATCATCAAAGAAAATACTGACTACTGAAAATTTAAAAAGAAAAGTAATAATATGTTAACAAAAATAATATTTTTTTCATTTTTATTGGAATTAGCTAATAATTCTGTACAAATAGAATATCTACTCTTTTACCATTCTGGTGCTTTCCATGCTGTATCAGCAAGTTTCTTTCAGTCACATCCACAGAGATCATAACTGAGCAGCATAGCATAGCAGCTTTTACTTTAGGGATTTCAGTTCCTTAGCATAGCAAGTATATCCTTCAGATTGGCTGCTTAGTGTTATGGAGCAGGATCAGAGGGGGCTTGTGAAAAGAGAAGTCAAACCACTCTATTATCTTCTTCCATAGGGAATAGAGGAAAACAATTTAACTACTTATATACATGCCAGAGAAAATTCAAAACACAGACCACCAGCTTAAGTTAAACATGGGAGGCCAAGAACACAAGCATGTAGTTCAAACAGTGATGTTAATAGAGTGCCACAATCAAATATCAATAGCATTTTACCTTTTTAGTTTAAGAGCTGAAATTGTAAGCTACTCGGGGCCAATGTTTCCACATGTATTCTTTTGTGCTGCTATAGGCAAATCCAAAACAGAGCTAGTCTGGTAGCAAATTTCACTCCAAAGTAACTTTGGGATCAGAATCAGTAATGTGGCTAATGCCCCATTGTAAGAGAATTGGAATCCTGTCATATGAGACAATTAAAATCTCATAATCATCATTAAGATTGCAAATTAGACAAACTTGAATACCTACAGAGAAACTCGTCTTTAGCAAAATTCATTGAGCTAAACAAGAAAAAAAAAATTGGAAAAAAAAAATTAAAAGAATTAACAGTAGAAATAAAGTTTCTACCAGTCACAATGCAATCTATAGATAAGAAATATTTAATGACATGGTGGCCTGAAACAATAAATAAATAATATTGTGCTTTTCCACTCAGTATGCATTAATGTTTATGTATATATTTTAAATTTTTCTGAAATATACAGTAGGTATTATATAAAGTCTTGGAAAAGCAGCAAACCATATCTGAAAATATATTTAACAGAAAGTGAAATGAAAAAAGGCACATATTGGTACTGACCTGATTCTGATTTGGGAGTTGAGAGGGAAATGAAAACCGAAACTTTTTGTGTTTGTGGCGCTTTTGCAAGCTGTACGAAAATTCAGTATGAAAATTGTCTTCCATTCTGAGTCACTTCCCATTCTTTCCATTGGCCTTCAAAGAAGAATGCTAGCTAAAAACAAAATAAAAATTAAAAAACAAAAGATAAAATTAAGAAATGGATGCCATAAATTAGAAAAGTCCAATCCAAGTACCTTCGGAGAACCTTTCTTCTTCCGAACTTCATATCTTTCTTTGCACATATCAATAAGCACCATAACTGACCAAGTACCACTCACCACTGCCCACCCAAGCAAAAAGAGAAAAAAAAAAAAAAAACANAAAAAAAAAAAAAAAAAAAAAAAAAAAAACAATATCTGGGAAGTTAAAATTAAGAAATCTAAATTCTTTCAAATTTTCTTTCAAATATATTAGCCAATGGCTTCAAATAACAAGCACCACAAAAGGACTTACAAGTTTACTTTGGATTATTTTGGCCCTCTTCTTGAGCCTTTGGGTATGTTTGCAACCCTTCAGGGCCCTTTCCTTTAATCTGACAGCATATATATATTAGCAACTGAAAAGTTGAGAAAAGTATGTGCAAATTGCTTGTGTTATGCTTATAGGTAACATGAAAGTAGCAACCAAATAGCTATTTAATAACAAATAATTACTTTTTTCACAAATCAACTAGTTATATACTGGTTAAAAAATTCAAAACACTGATCACCAGCTTCAGTTAAGCATTTTGGTGATTGTGGGTGTCCAAGAACACAAGCACACATTTCAGTTTTCATAATTATATTATTGAAAATACATTATATCTCATTACAAGTATTTTCACACACACACACACACTCAAAAGAGAAGTGGTACCTGAATGAAAATTAGATAAATGTAGTAAGGGCAAGGATGGTCTATTCGTCTGAGCCCATGAAATTAAATGTCCATCAATGCCAATGCAGGGGATGTGAGCAGTCTTGGGCCAATCGTCTCCTTTCAAAGACCATACTCATGTCAGAGCACCAGATGCCACCTCTTGTCTTTACAGTTCCACAGTTCTCTCTGCACAAGTGGTGGAATGTACAAAACTAAAAGCTCAGAAAACAGAACAAAAATATAGATAAGCTTATTCCCTGATTAAAAGATGGAAACAAATGGTTGTAGGTACATACCTGACTTTAGTTTTAGAGCTAAGAGTGAAATGAAAACTGTAACTGTTTGCGAGAGCTCATATGATCACTTGGTCATCTATCTCTATGAAAGGAATACGAGCTATCTTGGCCCAATCTTCTCCCGTCTTTTCTTCAAAGTATCTTTTCTTCAGGGAAGAACAATCCGTGATGCTCAGAAAAGATAGAGACGCCGGCAAACTCTCTACTGGCAGGAGTTCGAGATTCGGACAGTCACCAATTTCTAGCCTTTGAAGAGAAGTGAGGTGTTGAATTCCCTTTCCGTTCAAAGATTTCAGACTCTGTTTATAGATCTGGAGAGTTTGAAGAGTTGTAGGGAGCAGCTGTTCCTTGAGCAACGTCTCCAACAGATGCTCAGTTCCTCCGCGGATACCAAAGGTACGGAGGTTGGGAGGCCAATCCCCTTCTGAAATTGACCCAACATTTGGAAGATTCTCTATGTACAAATATTGAAGGGCCGTGAGGGTGTGAATTCGTTCGGGCACTGACTTCAAATTCTGGCATCTTTGGACTTTAAAGTAGTTCTGGTTGGAAGTGGGCAATCCTCCATGGGGAAAAGAGACCAGATTTGGAATGTTCGAGATTCTCAGATTGACGAGATTTTCATCAACTCCTTCAATGGATTCCAGATTCACACAACCGCGGATTGAAAGAAATCCAAGTTTGGGAAAAATGCCCAACGTGAAGGACCTCAGTGAATCACAGCTATTTAGTATCCACAAATCGCAAAGCGATGTCAATTTGGCCATCATCTCATGAGGTAGGAATTCTAATCTCCTACATTTTTCAATACGAAGTGATCCCAACGTAGTAGGTAGACCATCTCTAGGGAACGACAACAGGGATGGACAATTATAGAGACGCAAATGTGCAAGACAATTGCTGCTATGCACCATTTGCTTGGGTAAGCACTCTATATCATCAAAATTTTGAATATAAAATTCCTGAAGCAAGGGCATAAACTCTGTTCTCTGACCTAGTAATGATAAGAGATGCGGGCATCTAATTAATGTCAACTCTTGGAGAGATTGTTGTAAGTAGTCCATGTTAAGGGTTGTAGTAGTGGCCCTTTCGTATAGAACCTGACACTCCTTCACTGAAAGTTTTTTCAAGCAAGGAAGATGATTAGGCAAGTTTCCTCTAAGCTTCGGACACTTATTTAAATTCAGCTCCTGGAGACGAGGAAAATCTGGAAATTCACCTCCACTTGGAAGCCATTCCTCCCATTCGAGCATATATTCAAAGCTGAGCTTCTCCAGAGATGGAAATGGTTGATTTAGTGAAGATCCATTGCCATAGAACTCGGGACCTATATTCCTAACAAATTCCATCACAACAATACTGAGCTCTCTGAGAGCAGGTAGCTGCCCAAGTGGTGGCAAAGACAAACAGTAGTTGAAACCATGGAGATGCATGACTTTTATGTTAGCGAAGGAAGAGTCACCCACCCAATTTGGGAAGCTAGTTCCACCATAAAATTTGATGGTCAGTTTCTCCAAATTTATGGGAGGACATAGCTTCTCAAGTATTTCTCTCTCCTTTTTAGAATCATTTGTCTCCTTATCCCATTCCAATGCTAACTCCTTCAGATCTTTCTTTTCCTTCAAATTGGCATGAGAGGCATCCATAGCATCAACTACATTTTGCAGCTTTTGTACAGAAAGGCTACCCTGAAGATCCCGTAACTCCCTCAGTTCTGTAAGGCTTGACCCAGTTGAATTGCCAACAACAAATGCAGTCAATGTCCTCAAACATTTTAGTCTACCCATTTGCAATGGCATCCCTTCTATGTTAGTTCCAAGAATATCAAGATGACGCAAATTCATCAATTTTCTCATATCTGTAGGCAATTCAGTGAGAGAGGAACAATTTGACAAGAGCAATGTTTGTAAATTGTAGAAAGAACACACTATGTCTGGTAACCTTTTGATTGCAGTAAAGGAAAGATCCAAATAGCGCAAGTGAATTAGATTACGAATAGAATTAGGTAATTCACTGATATTTTTGTATTTTGATAAAGATAAGACTCGCAAACATCCTGTTGCAGGCAGCAAATCTTGTGGAACCTTTTGACTTATATATCTAGATTGCCATCTGGAATATGGTCTTAAAGACATAGGTAGGAAGGTCCGTAAACAATTAAACCCATACATTTGCTCAAATTTTGGAGTGGTGTCAAACTCTGCTTGCATATATGATAAATGACGTACTCTCTTAGGAACCTCTTGTGATTCGCTCCCTTCTAGTCTGATGCAAAATTCCCTAGCCATTAAAACAGCCAAGTCATTAATAAGATCGTGCATTTTGAAACTCAAATTCCTTGATTTTTGAAATAGTGACCGTGATAACAATTCATCGAAGTATTTATTAGCCACCTCTTCCATTCTAATCCCATTCAAATCTTGTGGAATTAAACCTTCTGCCATCCAAAGTAAAACTACATCTTCCTTTTTGAATTCATAGTCCTTTGGAAAAATTGAACAATAAACAAAGCATTGTTTTAATTGGGATGAGAGATAATGATAACTCAATTTTAGGGCCGGAAGAATATTAGCTTTATTGTGTGGTAGCTCCCAAATATTGCTATGTAATATGATACTCCAGTCCTTAGAATCTCTTGTGCAGCGTAACAGACCACCGAGTGTTTTTGCAGCTAACGGCAAACCATTGCACTTGCGTGCAATTCTTTTACCAATTTCTACCAAGTTTGCATGTTCACTTAGGCTTTCATTTCCCAATGCATGTTTTGAAAGAAGTGACCAACAATATTCATCTGACAATTGTTCCAAATTGTGAATAGGTTCAGTTCGGATCATAGATGCAACACTTGTGTTCCGTGTTGTCACAATAACCTTGCTTCCCTTTGCCCCTAATGTAAAAGGAGCATGTAGAAGATTCCAATCATCATAGTTCTCATTCCAAAGGTCATCCAACACAAATAAAAATTTCTTTCTCCTCATTTCTTCTCTTAGCTGAATTTGAAGAAGATTTAAGTCTGTAATATGATCACAAGGTTTTGAATTGACTGATTGAAGAAGGGTTTTAGTTACCCTAAAAACATCAAAATCTTCTGAAACACAAGCCCAAGCTTTAAGAGTGAAATACTCTTTTACTTTGTCATCGTTGTAAAGGAGCTGAGCAAGAGTTGTCTTGCCAATCCCACCCATTCCAACTATGGTGATGATAGACACATCATTTCTGCTTGCATCATCAGAAAACAAGAGTTTTGCTAACTCTTCTTTATCTCCATCCCTACCATACACACAAGATTCATCGACCAAGGAAGTTGTTGGAGGTCTTTGTGAAACCTGATTCCCTCCAGCAACTTCTGTCAGACCGAGGACAGTTTTTTGGTATGCAAGGAGTTCTAATCTTTCCAATAACCCTGATATCTTAGTATTCATGGCTTGACAAGAAGAATTAAAAGTAGAGAGGAAGTTCCACACCTTGGTGAGTTTGTGGGTTTGAGCATATTCAGCTTCCACCTTGCATTTCAAAGCTTCAGTGTTGATCTCATCCACCAAGTCCTCTGCATCTAAGATAGCATGTTTGAGCTCGTCAAGCCACTCTCTCACAGCAGGCTTCACAATTTGCTTCTCCTCTGCATCATTGAGCACAGCAGAAAGGNCATCTTCAGTTTCATCAGGAGTGAATCATCGAGCTTCTTCCTCCGAAACAAGTCGATGAAGTCGCGTGAAGCAATCCTGTCACACAAGACTTCGATGGAAGCAGTGAGCAGAGCCTCTCCAACCAGAGCCATTTTTCTCTTCGAGTGTCTGCAAAGGGTCGATAGGTTTTCGAGGAAAGTAGTGTGCGATGTAAATAACTAGAGTTGGAAAAACAGGTAAGGAGGTATGGAAAGCCTTTGAAGATTATAATTATATGTCTCAGTTTCGTGGACTGAGGCTTTGAGAAATGTAGCCGTAAGCTTCCCCTTTGGACCTCACTTGTGATTAATTAATTAATTAACCTTTGATTCTGCAATTAACATGTTCAATCTCTTGGTTGACTACTTGACTTGGGGTGTAGATGACTACAAATTGTTTGCATGTGCTCGGAAGCTTATTGGCCTAATTTTTAATTACTTTCTGTCTCTACTTGTTTGATTAACACTTAAACAAAGGCATCCTGCAGCTGCCCATTATTGACCCAGTGACCCACCAATTTAATAGCTCAACTCGGTATTCTAAGTAAGTATAAGCATAACCATGGTCTTGGTGCTGCTAGGAAGCTTCCTCTTGCTGGTGTTTAGTGGTAGAAAGTTGTTCGTCTTTGGTGTTTTTCATCTATGCATCTATATAATTTGTCAGGCCAAGCCAAGAAACAACATTAAGTTGTTCGTCTTTGGTGTTTTTCATCTATGCATGTATATAATTTGTCAGGCCAAGCCAAGAAACAACAAAAATGTATTGACTTGGTATACATTTTCTGATGTTCATTATCCTCATTAACACGGGTATTTTTTTCTTTGGTTTCTATCACTGGCTTTCATTTGGCTGTACTAGTAATAGGCTTTGTAAGGAGGACTTTTTTTTTTGGACATAAATCAAATTTGGGTCAAATCAAACCCATATATATATATATATATTAAATATAGCTTTACTTTGAGTTCAAACTAGAAAACTTATGTGAAATAACCCTTTTTTTAAGAGGCCTCATTTAATGCATACGATTAGATTGGATAAAATAAATAGTTAAATTCATATGTATTTAAGAAAAAGGAATAATATGTATTAAGATTAACTAATTATAAGGAAAAATTTATTCCTTCTAATAGTAATCCCCTAAAAAATAATGGAATTAAATAACTCGATCATATTTTCTTCCTTTAAGTTAGAAGATACCTTTCACGTTCTTTTATGAATTTAGCTATTTATTTTGTTCAATTCTATCTTATGCACCAAATGAGACTTAAGAATTTATAAATAGAGGTCTTACGTGAATGAAAATTAGACTCTGAGTTCTTTCCATATTTTCTCTCTACTTCTCTATTGAGCTTTCCTCTCAAAGTTTCATTTATTTTTATTATTTTATGACATGTTACTTCTATAAATTTTCTTCTTTCTTTTTTCCTATATGGAGCAATCTAGTTGTTAATGTCCACTCTTGATGTTGATTCATTCATATATATTTGATAATGCAAACCCACCATGATATGCACACCTTGATCGAACAATGTTTAACATAGGTAAACAATAATTGTGCGATGTGGGTATTAATTTTTGTACTCCAAAATTGATCGGTATTATACATCATATGGACATATATATGCTTGAATTTTGCATCAATATACTCCAGGATTTCCAATTATTATCTAAACACGTTTATCTCGTTTGATTACTAGGATTGGATTGGAAGTGATAAATGTCAAATTTATGTGTATTTGAGAAAGAAATTTCTTTATTGAGGAATGTTATGAAAATAAGATGGATAACTTATAAAGAAAATTTATCCCATGTAATCCCCTCAAAATTATGAGGATTAGCAAGAATAACATTTCCTTATGGCTAAGCTACGTTCTTCCCATCTTCTACTTTCAAGTTAGAAAATACTCTTTATCTTCTACTTTAATACACATAAATCTTGTCATTATCATTTCTAATCCAATCCTATATGCCAAAATAGGCCGTTGATTTACTTGAGTATTGTATATCATATATGTGCACATATATAATTCTATATATCTCTTTCCTGCCTTCTATTAATTTAACTTTAATTTCATTTTCAGGTTACAAATATACGTGAATCGTCATTCATGCCTTTAATGGAGCCAAAAATATATATATATATATATATAAGACAGCATGTTTGAGCTCATCAAGCCACTCTCTCACAGCGGGCTTCACAATTTGCTTCTCCTCTGCATCATTGAGCACAACTTGGAAGAATAGATGTGTTTTAAGATTATAGCTCAGATTATAGAAGTGTCTCTAGCGACTGCTTTTGTATGAATCATGCCTTTAATGGAGCCAAAAAAAAATATATATTTAAGACAGCATGTTTGAGCTCATCAAGCCACTCTCTCACAACGGGCTTCACAATTTGCTTCTTCTCTGCATCATTGAGCACAACAGAAAGGACCAACATTGTCATCTTCAGTTTCATCAGGAGTCAATCATCGAGCTTCTCCTCCGAAACAAGTCGATGAAGTCGCGTGAAGCAATCCTGTCACACAAGACTTGGATGGAAGCAGTGAGCAGAGCCTCTCCCACCAGAGCCATTTTTTTCTTCGATTCTTTGCAAAGGGTCGATAGGATTTCAATGAAGTAAGTAGGTGAACAACTTGGAAGAATAGATGTGTTTTAAGATTATAGCTCAGATTATAGAAGTGTCTCTAGCGACTGCTTTTGTAATGTTCAAATTGTCTAAAGTTGATACCAAAAAAGTAGAGTCTAAGTCTAATTGTCTAAAGATATATTATGAAAATTGTAAAGTGGAAAACAGCATGATGAAACATTATTCTGTCGATCCACTATTCTGTGGCTGCATTATCTATTAAAACTGCATTTTTTTGTTGATCCATTATTCTGTGGTTGCATTATCTATTGTATATGCCAAGTACACATCCACTAGTTATGATATATATAAAGATGCTGTCATGCTAAGCACTTACAATTCATTCAAACTTTTCATCACTGATAACTCATTCATTCATTTCCAAGTTAGTACTCTTACAATATAAATCGATCTGCCTAAGATATTTAGACCATAATTTGATATTTATATGACTAGGTAAAATGACAAATATATGTTTTCAAATTAAAAATAAGAAAAACCTATAAATTGTAGTAACCTTTTTTCTTTTTTTTTTGTAAAGAATAAATTGTAGTAACCTTAAGTTAATTGTCCATCTTAAATTACATTGTGGAATTAGGTGGTGTGATTTTATAAAAGAAATAAAAGTATTACAATATAAAAGATTGTATGTACTTTAAAGAAAAGCACTTGTTAGCTCAATTATGTGCATCACAAGTCACAACTGTTGGTAGACATTAAATTGGGTGGGTGGAACCCACACGACCAAAGTTGAGTAGTGTATAGTTATTGGACCTTTTTTTGTTTTTTTTGTTTTTGGGACCAAGTTATTGGACTTTACATTTGGTGAGGTTCATATAATATTTGTGCCAACGTACACTTGCAGGGGAGGTTTTTGGCTTTTACCTTTGCTAATTACGTTTTGGAAAAAGAACTATAATATATTTAGGGTGCCACTATTTGTACCCAACTAATTTGTTAACGGCCCAAATAATTTAATAAACATATAATTCTTTATTTTACCCTAATGTAAATTAACCAATAAAGACATTATAGTTGCTACAACAACAAAAATTAAAAAAAAAAAATCACCCAACATCATTTTTATACCCAACCACAAAGTACCATTTTTTCTTAATTAAAAATAAGAAAACTAAAAATATTATTAAAAAAAAGTAGATGGTCACCACAACCTAGCCCCTCACCACCGCTCCCGCCATCCTGGCCGGTAACCCTCCACCTACCCCTCTCTTTCTCTCTCTTCTCTCTCATCACCTTCCTATCTCTCCTCTTTCTCCCCCACCCTCTCCATTGTCACACTCTAAATTTTCAGCTTATGTTAATTTTGTCACTTAAATTTTTCAACTTTGTTCTTAAGATTTGTTTTTAAGAATTATAATTTTCATTAACCTTTGATTTACTAACTTGGATCTTTTAGCATGTGGTTCCAAAGTTTGGTTGCATGGAAATGAATTTTTGAAAAGGAAAATTCAAGAGTTTCGTGATTATTAAGTTTATTTTTATTTTTTAGAATTAAATTATGAGAGGACGGATTTTTCAAATTTTTCTAGAAGTGATTTGTCTATTTTCAAGTCATAGATAATTAGTACTCAATCTCATGAGTCTATAGGATTTTTCGTGGAATTATTCGGAGTTCTGAGCTATTTTTGGTGAATTTCCAAATTTGAAGAAATTAGAAAATAAGCAAAAGAAAAAAATTGTTGATTGGGACTGATGGTGCACACGTGGCGCACTCTCGTTGGCCACACATGCCGACACGGAGCCACAGAGGCACTGGGTTAATTGAGCTCACAACTCACGATAGCACGCGTCGCAGGAATTATTTCCTGCGTTTTAATCAGGCGTTCCTTCATTAAACCTAGACTAATCTAGACCATTGATCCGTGAAGAGGATCTAGTTACTCCCTTTGACCTGCTCGTTGACCTAGTTCAATCCCATCCGGACCAGCTGTTAAACCTCCTCTTCTACTCGTTTACTCTCACATAATACTTGTATTCTGACTCGATGGGTACTGCGATTTGGTCAATGATTTCTTTTTCACACCATTTCGATCCATGAACTATTTGAACGTTTACCATTTTGGTTCATTTCATTCAAAGGTCATAAATAGATGTTAAATGTAAGGTCCATTTCGTTCCATGTTTTACAGTTTTCCTTCTAAAATTTAACTCAACTTTTAACGTATTAAATATCAATCGAATTGAATAATCTTATACTAGTTTTGAAGTTATAAATCTTCTTTTTACAACCATATAAAAGGCATTAAAAATGAAGCTATAAAACTTGAGATAAATGATTACAAAGTAGTTGTTCGAAATCGAAATTTTTCCATAAAATTTCCATTTTTTTAAAAAAAGAGAAAATTACCAATTTAGTCCACTTATTGTTCACTTTCTCTAGGATTGGTCCATGAATTTTTTTTTCGCCATTTTGATCTATGAACTATCTGACGTTTACCAATATGGTCAATTCCGTCAAAATATCATAAACATCTGTTAAATGGAGGGGAAAATGATACTTTCATGTCCCAATTTGATCCAATATTGCAAATCACCTTAAAAGGCTTTATAAACTGAACCACATTCTCATGGCCTGCAAGCGCTTGTATTATCTTGACCTTTAACAGCTATTAATAAAATCTTTTGTTGTAGTGGTTGTGTTGCATAAGAAGAAAGGAAGAAGAAGAAGAATGAGGAAAAAGAGAAGAGGCAAGGTGGATTGGTCGAATGAGTGTGGGGGTCAATGAAAATACCTTTTGCCTCCAAAAAATCCATGTGCGCAGCACGTGATGAAAATAAATGGCAATTGGGCCAACATATATATATATAGAAAAGGACCAACTTGAATCACATTAACAAATAACTGGACCAATCTATGACGAAATTTTAATGGTGCACCAAAATGGGAAAATGGGTAAAATGGATGGACCAATGGAGTATTTCTCTCTTCATATTAATTATCATCCAACGACCGTGGTTTCTTAGACTTGAGATATGCCCCAGCTAGCTAGCTTTGCTTATTCAAACCATTGGATATATTTCCTTTTGACTAGATGATTTTCATGAGCGAGATAGTCATAGTAGTGCAGCGGCATGTTTGTGGCATTTCAATCCTTTATATTTACGGTCTAGTTTGGTTCGACTTGGTTTTATTAGGTGTAAAATTGGTATCTACACCTATTAAGGTCAGTTTGGTTCGGTTTTTGTTAAGATGTTTGACCAAAAAAATCAACAAGGTTTTTTATGGTTTTTTCAATAACTGTTTGGTTCAGTTACACAGTTTTATAGTGAAAAATGTCTACTCATAATACTATGCGAAAGAACAAATCACAAATAAATAAACAGGATATCAATTTTTAACTAAAAAAATAATACTTCTATACATGCATAGCAAACATTGGTGAAGGGTCAAAAATAGCAAACGGTGGTGAAGGGTCAATAAAAGCCTAAAGGGTGATGAAAAGTTATTCGTAAAAGTACAAAGTCAATTTAATAATTTGATTGATTGTGTCTATATATAATCACCATTACAAATTTACAATTTTATTTCTTCCAATCGAAGTGATCAATGCCATTTTAAAATTTAATTGCTTTTACAAAATATATATATATATATATTAATATATTAAGCATATGTGGCTCTAGCTTTATGCCACCAATTGTGCAGAACACACACACACACACACATATATATATATATGGAATAATAAATCTTGAATGGCTGTTATATTCATAGCTACTTGGTGGTGGTAGTGACTGCAAATGTCAAGAAAAAAAAAATGACACAAAGGCTAACATAAGAGTTATTAATTCTCTTAATTAGTATATATATATATATATATATATATATATATATATATCATATATCATATATGTAGACACATCTATGCTCATACCATAAAAAATACCATTATCTTCTAAAACAAATATTGTAGACTTGAGTTGATAATATGTGAAAGGAAAAATCACAAATAAATAAAAATGCTATCAATTTTTAACCAAAAAAAAAAAAAAAACTTATATATACAATTGCCTTCCAATGATAGATCTCTCATTTAACAATAAATGAGGGATCCTCTTGTGGAGCCCACACGAGTCATTTTTTGTTAATTCGAACCGTTCATTTTTTACATCTCCATTGATATATAGATCATTCTTGCAAAAAAATAGTTAAATCGAAAATCATTTACCTATCTAACTTTGATCAAACAAATGAACGGTTTCATCGAAAATATTTGGTTTATCCATTTGTTTGATCAAAGTTAGATAAGTAAATGATTTCCAATTTAACTAATTTTTTGCAAGGATGATCTATCAATGGAGATGTAAAACAGTTCGAATTGATGCAAAGCGATTCATGTGGGCCCCACAAGGGGATCCCTCATTTAACACTAAATGAGGGATACCTCATTAGAAGGTTTCTGCTTATATATATGGCAAATAGTGGTAAAAGGTCAATAAAGGCCTAAAGGGTGATGACAAGTTAATTATTCGTACAGTACAAAAGTCAATTTAATAATTTGATTGATTGTGTATATATATATATTTATATATAATCACCGTTTCAATTTTATTTTCTTCCAACTGAAGTGATCAATGCCATTGATATGAACATAGTTAATGTTCAATTCTAGATATAAACATGTCTCACTCTAAATTATTAATCATAACTCTGAGTGTTTTATGTTTCCCCCTTTTTTTGCATGCAGTTGAAGATCTTTTTGTAAACATATCTGCTCTACTGGGCCAGAATTTTCACCTTATAAGATTCAGAAGTATCACTTGGATTCATTATTCCATTCTTTAACATTTTTAACTCATACTTTTGGATATGGAATTGCTACCAAAGGGGGTACTACATCTATAAGTAATTATAATGAACAGAATTATGAATTTGTATATGGGCTAGGACAATGATGGACAAAAAGATTATATTTAAAAAAATGCAAAAAGTGCATCACTGCTGCAATTGAAGAGCTTCGCAAGCGTTGCCCATACAATCAAGGGCCTATTATTTGGTACGATGATTGCATCATAAAATACTCAAATGAACAGTTCTTTGGTACAAGCGAAGACACCAATAATGGCATTTATGTGAAGAAAACATACCTGTTCATGTCGATGCCTTGTTATTTCATCATGAAGTTCTTACGTTGTTAACCAAAGTATGTTCTCAAGCTTATAGTTATGACCGGCGATTGTATTCTCATAAGAAGGTACATATTAGGATATCCAACAATATGGATGTAATATATGGTGCGGCTCAATATACTCGGGACCTTAATCTCACAGAATGTAAGAAGTGTCTTGATGTAGCATTAAAAGAACTTCCAAACTATAGTCTTGGAATGATAGGTGGTCGTGCTTGTTATAAGAGTTGTTATCTTAGATTTGAAGTTTACAACTTTTATTCTGAATAGTTAGGAAGATATGCATTTCTCTAAACCCATGAGTCTCAATGCTTCACATTATAAGGTATGGATTTCTTCTACAAAGATATCCTACAATTTGTTTTCTTAATTTGTTATATAATGGTGCGTCTAATTCTTTCCTATAGCTGCGGCCTGAGTTGGAATGAAAAAGACACAATCCCAGTCCAAATCTCTGTTTTCTGTCTGACTCCATCTCTTGCTCTCCATTTCTCTTGCTCTTAAATTCTCTCCTTTCTATCTAACAAATTGAATAGTTGTCTACGACATCTTCCTTCCCCACCCTTGCTGAGATCGCCGCGCCGCCACTCTGGCCATGGAGCATGACTCGACGGCTTCTCCATTGGACCAGATCGACGAGTTTCGAGATCCAGCCCCCATTGGATCTAGGTATAGACATAAGGTCATTTTTGACAATCCAAGAGAGAGGTAGAAGAGGAGGATTACTGGAACAACAAGGACTTCTCTGATCTCGAAGCTGGCTAATTTGGATATTAAGGTTTCTCAATTTTCTATGTATTCATATGAATTTTATCTTTTATTTCTGTTTTTTTCTTTGTGCAAATGTAAAGTTCAATTTGATGGATTAGATGAACTATATATGGTAGTTATTCTCAATTTGATTAATATTTTGTTGGTACGTGTTAATATATTCTCGTATTTTTCATTCATATTCCAATTAATTTTCTACAAATCTTCTATTTTATTATCATATATCTTTGTGCTTGAATCACAAA
The DNA here is from genome assembly GCA_003254885.1 of Purshia tridentata. Taxonomy (NCBI): domain Eukaryota; kingdom Viridiplantae; phylum Streptophyta; class Magnoliopsida; order Rosales; family Rosaceae; genus Purshia; species Purshia tridentata. Next base: position 14,574 of record QANT01003319.1, on the reverse strand, counting down.
TGGGTGCTTTTGGTCTAAGTAAATATGTAGAAATTGAGTTTATGGGTTTTGTGTACACAAATCCATCAGTTATGAAATTGTTTCCCCTAAAATTCACAGCAAGACTGTGCCGAGAACCTTAGCAAAGACATTGATAGTCTTTGGAAGTATTTGCGAGCATGCCACTGCATGGCCAAACTGGCTAGTTTGCAAAAATGATGTCGTGGTTGACTGATGGTTGAATGTATGAATCGCATTGTGACCTAACTTCTAAACAAACGATTGTGCGGTGAGTAAGGAACAAACACCTTGCCTAGGCTCTTTCTATGCCTTGATCCTTAAGGACTTTTAATCGCTCGGCTTTACTATGATAGTGTGTTCGAAATTTTAAATTCAATGGACGGGTGCTTGAGTGATTGGATGTAAAAAAAAAAAAACTATGAACTCGAATGTAAAAGGTGTGAATCAATTGATTATCTGAAAAACAGTTACAATGGTTGTCATAATAACACACCGGCCTCATCTAAAAAACATGAAACTAAAGATAAAAAACAATAACAAAAAGGAATGAATACTAGAACTGAGTCTAGTAGAGCTAAGAGAAATAACAAAATTCTTACAAACTAAGAACTTGATCGCAATTGCAGGCTTGAGAAATATGAGAATTTGTTGAGAGGCTTTGATTTGTTGCATTGGGTTGCGTGTGTGTAGAGAGCTTTTCTTCATGATAATACCTCCTTATATAGTGGTCAAAACCTAGGACCTTCCTAATAAAATTCAAACTCTTGGCTTATTATCCTTTACGCCCAACTAACCTCTGAAATTTCCATATTTGCTTCCAAATCCAAGTAGGATTCTTGCCTTAGTTGGACTCCCCCTTCCTTAAAAACTTGCGCCTTAACTTCATGGGTCTTGTTGAACTCTCGCCGTGGGCCTTCATTAATTGGGCTTGCGCACTGGTGCTGCTTCTATCAATATAACCTTCAGTTTGGCTGGGCCTTGAATAAGTTTAGGCCTGCTAGTACACTCGGCCCAAAGCTAAAACAGGGTGTAAACAGAAACATTTTTGTGGTTGTCTCTGAAAACCAATTACTATTAATACAATTTATAAGTTAACAGTTCTGTTCATTTCTACTTGGAATCAAATTCATGTGTCAATTTGTTTGTCATACCTAACTTGATTTGGAGATCGAACTTTGATTTTGCACTAGTAGAATCAACTTATACTTCTTTTTTTGCATGAGCTGCTAAAATTTTCTTTCATTGTCAAGATTACATTTGTATGTGTTTACAGAATTGGTTAAGTTCCATCATTGCCCGTTGCGAGGTATACTTGTCGGTGCACGAAACCTTACCCTCTCCCTAGGTGTAGCATAGTTCTAGAAAACTAAGATGAAGACGAAGACGATGTTGATAAAGAACGTAATAGTTCTCAACATTGAATAAATGATTTACCAGAAGTATGCATACTTTTAATCGACCCATTAAGCATTTTATCACTTCCCTTTCTTTAATATGTGTATTTGGGGTTTGATTAAGGATAAACTGTGGCTTTGGTACTTGTGTTTTGATCAGATTTTGCATTAGGTATTTGGGGTTTAATTTTTTTCAATTTGGTCTTTTAATTTTATTGTGTTTCATAACCATAGGACGATTTTCAAATTTTCTTAGTTGAATTAACAAAATCTAGATGTTCAATTTGAAGCTAGAATGAATTTTTTTTTTCAAGAAATATGTTATGGGGGGATTAATCCCCAATTCTCCATTAAAAAAAAAAAAAACTAAAACACACTTTATGACTTGTTTTTAAAAGTAAGTGTCCACAGGCTATAATTATGCATCAAATTCCAATAAGCTAGCATCTTAAATAAGCTTTTTAGGACAATTGAAAAAAAAAAAAGGGTCCTTGTAGTGATTTTTTTTTTGGTCAAAATATGCCATGTATTAAAAGAGCCCAATAGACATAAAAAATACAAAGCAGGGCCCAAAACAAACAACATAATAATAAAAGAGCCCAAACAAATATGTCCATCAAAGAAAGGACTAATCCTTAGACAAAGGAGGTGGTTCAGGAGGACCACACCACCCCGTCATGCATCGGTCCACCATGAGATCCACAAATATCCTAAGATCTCATCACCAAGACAACAAGTAGAAAATACAACCATCGAAAGAGCCAGAGAACCACCAAAAGGAAGGAAGATGGAGGTACGAACACCCCTGCCGAAGCCCACATCTTCCAAAGGTATAGTGACCATCTTTCTTGTAGTGATTGAAAGACTATATTTGCAATAGTGATTGAAATTCCATCTTATGCAATTTTTAAAATTTGTAGAAATTGTGCTTAGCATCATGGGTGATGAACTACCCACGAAGTCACTCCAGAAAAGAGGCTCCAATTAAGGCGGCAACCACCATCACCACCTCAGCAGTTTGTTTCCCAATTACAAACTGTTGAGATTAAATTACAAGTAGCAATTTAACCCTTACCTCTACCGATCTTGTTATTTAACCCTTACCTCTACCGATCTTGTTCTTGATGAACTTCGATGAAACTTGCAAAGAAAGTAAATAGTGAATATAAAAGAAACAAGAACACCAAATATAACGTGGTTCGGCAATTGCCTATGTCCACGGCAAGCATCTAATAGATTTCACTATCACTAGAAGGAAAAAAAGTTTGGGCAGCGAAATTTTGGGCCATGAACTCAATTGCGTCGCCCCAGAATATTTGGGTGACAAACACATCGTTTCGTCTCCCTAGATTCAAAGGTTTTGGGCGGTGAACTTTTGTCGTCACCCAAATCTAAAGGATGAACGGACTTTTGGGCGACGGCAACATATGTTTGTTGCCCAAAGCTCTTAGGATGACGAAAACTTTCGGGCTACAACAAGTATTTTGTCACCCCAGACGTATTTGGGTGACGACATCATATCATTCGTTGCCCAAAATTCGTGACAAACCAACGAGTTTGAGATTGATATGGGCGACGGACCCATGGCGACGAAATGGGTTCGTCGCCCAAAGTTTAACAATTAAAACTCCCCAACCCTTCTTCTTTCTTCTTCCTCGCGACTCTCTCCTTCCTCCAGCGCCGCTGCCTCTGCAAATTTCTCTCTCTCTCTCTCTCTCTCCACCGCGCCTCTCTCCCTCTCTCCACTGCGCCTCTCTCCCTCCCACATCCGAAACCCAGCCCCACCCGCACCCTACATCCGAAACCCAGCCCCACCTCAGCCCCACTGCATCCCACCCTGCCCTCCCCAGCCCGTGAAACACCTCCCTCCCTGATCTCTCAATCTCTCTCTTGGTGGGTTTTTTTTTTTTTATGTTTTTTCTTATGTTTATTTTTTGATTTTTTGATTTTTTTTGTTTATTTTGGAATTTTCTATTGTTATTTTGGTTTTATTGTTTTTTTATTTTATGTTTTTGTTTTAATTGGGTTTTATTATTAAAGTTTGAGTATTTGATTAATTTATCTTATTTTGGTAATTTATGTTTGTAGGAACTTGGAACTGTGAAAGGTTGATTTGGAGAATTCTATATTTTTAAGGCAAATTGTTTAATTTTAAAATATTATTGTGAATTTATTAGTTAGTTTATATATATGTATGTTTAAAATAATTAGTTAAGTTGTATATTGTTAAGTCTAACATCTATTAATTACTTAATTTGTGTGCCTTAAAACTTAATTATGAAAATGTTAAAATTAGGTAAATTTCACATAGGTAGCTAGCTAATTTATTTGTATAATTTTAGTTGTAAAATTTATTATTTAAATTGTATGTTGTTATATTATAATTAATTGTGAAATTTAAGTTAATTAAGAACTGCATATTAATTAGGATACGTTGTTTAATTAGCTAGTTATTAATTTGTATGTTTTTAGTTATAAACTTTATTATTTAGTTTGTATGTTGGTATATTAGAAATAATTGTGAGATGTAGGTTAATTATTAAATGCATATTAGCTAAGATACATTGTTAAATTTAAATTTTATTTTATATGTTGTCTTTTATATTTATATTGAACTGCTTGTGCAAAGTTATCAATGGATAACTTTGTACCTTGTGCTGTTATTAATTTATAAACCTTAGTTTCCGTTTGAGAGTTTATTGGTAGCGCTTGTGAGCAATGGTGCTCGGCGTGCCAATAAACTCTTGAATTGTCCCATTTTTGGACAGTTTGGGAGTGCACATTGTGGGTGGTGTGGTTTGCGGCTCGACCGATGTGTTTCGATCTTAGGATATTTGGTAGCATCTCCTAATGATCTTCGAGTGCATACTAGATATGAGTTCTTAATATCTACGTCGTGCACTTGGAGAACTACAAGGAGATGTTGTCGAAATTATCTCAATCGGAACACGTCATAAGAGTTGCAAATCATCCACACACATTGTGCACTCTCGAATGGGATAAGACCTTTACTGGAGGCATAAGGAGATCGATTATCGTTTACTCATGTTGCTCTGAAATAGTCATTATGGATCGGGAGTGAATACAGAACCCGAATCATATCAGTACACAATATTTTGCTGAGATCGACTCGTTTATCGAAGCTGCAACGAGGTGTGTGAATGTAGATAATCAGATAAGGTGTCCATGTCGGAATTGCAACAACTATTTTTGGAAGACCCTAGAGGAAGTTAGATATCACCTAATTAGACATGGGATGGCATACAATTACACGACTTGGGTTCATTATGGTGAATCGGTAGGGGTGCTTTTACTTCCTCAGATGCCGGGATAGTTACAATGTCTATTGCCTACGATGATGACCAAGTTATGGGTATAATAGACGATGCTTATCCGCATGCGTCGATTGCACACGACAAACCAACTGTTCATGGGGGTAACAATGAAAATCAGAACGAAGATGACGATACTCCTAGTGAAGATTTTGAGAATTACGAGAGATTGTTGAATGAAGCTAAGCGAGAACTGTACCCTACCTGCGAGCATTGTAAACAAGGGACACCTATGTCGGTGTTGAATGCTGTCGTAGAGTTGATGCATTGGAAAGTGACGTTTGGTAATTCGAATTGGAGCTATAATCATTTGATGGGGATTCTGAAACAGATGCTTCCACACAACAATCTCTTACTTGAAACTCATTATCAGTCGAAGAAGGTGTTGAATGAGCTCGGGTTGGGATATGAAAAGATTCATGCTTGCAAGCATGATTGTGCTCTATTTTATAAAGAATACGAGGGGAAGGATAAATGCCCGGTGTGCAGTGAGCCGAGATATCAGAGCAGTTCTGAGAATAGGAAAAAGAAGATTCCGTAGAAGGTGTTACGTTATTTTCCACTAAAACCAAGACTGCAACGGTTGTACATGTCGTCGCACACGGCCAATGACATGAAATGGCACAAACATAAGCGGGAGAATGATGATGTTATGAGACATCCCGCAGACGAAAGCGCATGGAAGGCGTTTGACAACATGTATCCCAAGTTTGCAGCAGAACCATGAAATATGAGACTGGGACTTGCCACCGATAGATTTAATCCATATGGGAACATGAGCACATCACATAGCATTTGGTCAGTGGTTGTGGTTCCTTACAATTTGCCTCTTTGGCAGTGCCTGAAGAAGGAATTCACAATGATGACTCTATGAATTCTTAGGTCGTAATCCCCCAGAAAGGAGATAGAAGTTTATCTGCAGCCGTTAGTTGACGAATTAAAAGACTTATGGCAAAATAATGTGCGCACATTTGATAAGTTGATCAGTCGAATGTTCACAATGCGTGCAGTAGTTATGTGGTCAATTAATGACTTTCCAGCTTATGGGAATCTTTTAGGCTGGAGCACTAAAGGTTAATGGCATGTCCAGTTTGTATGCAGGACACCTGTTCAGCTTGGCATGGTTGAAAGGTTTTCTATATGGGCCATCGGCGTTGGTTGCTTTGGGATCATCCCTAGCGCAATGACACGCCCCGACCCTCGGGCACGTACCTAAACTGCTGAAAACTGACAATTGTTTCCTGTGGGCCTTTTTTCTCTGAAACTGTGAGCCATGAATATAAAATACTTTATAAAAGTACAACTGAAATTTTATTAAACATTTCACATAAAACCAAGTGTAAAACATTTTACATGAAAATAAAACTGTAAAATAAGTTTTCTGAAACTGCTGCTGGTCCCACTGCCTCGTCTTCTCTCCACTGCCTCCTCAGCTTGCTCACCTGCAAAACCAAACCCTGCACCCAACCACAGGTGCACCGGGTTTACACACAAACCCGGTAAGCTCACTAGAGCTCGTGTGAGTGAAATCTAACTGAAAACCTCAAATTAAACTCAATTTAGATAATCAATCACAATCCACTTTAATGCCTCACGCACAAACAAACCACAAAATCACAAGTCATAAACCTTAACTTGATCACCAAATCCTCTAAACCGATCAAAACCACTGAAATCCTTAATCCCTCAAAGATCCTCTATTTAACCTCTAACTGAACGATTACCTCAAACGATCCATCAGATCCTGACTTAGAATCCCACTAGATTCTCCACTAATCTTAGAATCCTCAATCAACGTTTAGAATTCACTAAATCCTCAATCAAAACCATTGATACTCCGAAATCTTTTACTTACTCTCAAATCTCAAATGACCTTTGTTACTTAAGCCTCGGTAATCGATTCTCGCCTAAGCTTTAAATTCCAAGTTTCTTAACACCTCACTGTTACCCTTTGAGATTCCCCAGCTTTAAAACATTTTATAAATCTACTGAAAACTCTTTGTAGAAATCCGCGTTTGAAATCCATTTTGCAAACTCTTTTAGAAAACAATAAAGCTGATCAAAGTCCCAATTTATAAAACAAGAACTGAAACTCTGATAAATCAATAAAACTAGTCAGGTTTCCAAAATATCAATTAAGAACTGAAATCTATACTTCTCAAGAACAACTGTAAGCTAACAATATAAATAAAACCATCATCTAAGTACCCTGGAAAACTGGCCATACACTCGTACGGAATGCTGCATCGTACGAGCAGGGCAAATCTAACTGGCCATACACCTGCACGGAATTCTGCATCGTACAGGCAGGGCAAAGCTAACTGGCCATACACCTGTACGGAATTCTGCATCGTACAGGCAGGGCAAATAACTGGTCATACGTGCACGCAGAGCTGCCCCCAAAGGGCGAGGCACCGCAACACACGGCCCAAAACCTATGTGTGTGTCACGATGGGTCCCAAAGACCTTACTGAACTTATCTGTAGCTGGGTACTCATACGGCAATTTAAATCCACTTTTAAGTTCTTCAAACCACAACTAATAAAATCCTTTCTTAAAGAACCAAAGTTTCCAAAAACTGACAAATAAGATCAAATCTTTATCTTTAACCAAGAATAAACTGAGTTCTCAAAATCAGTTTCCCAAAATTGAAATCCATACTAAATCACCTTAAAAAGCCATAACCGTAAAATCCTGGGAATCCCAATCCTAACCGAAAGTCTCCAACTGGAATTCACAAACCCTCAACACAATCACTGATCCTTACTTAGTCCTCACTAAAGTTCCAAACATTACTTAATTCTGTAACCTCAAATAATCCTTAAATTATCGGTATTCCGATCCTAATTCCGTAACCCCCCTTAACTAGTAACTTGCAACCAAATCAAACCAACAAGCACACAAGCAACCAAATAACCAACTAAACTGAGAATTTAAGGGTCCTAGGTTCACTCACTGTGACCGCGCGAAAAGACCGAACTGCCCTTCGTGGCTCCTTTGCTCGGACTCTAAAATCCGGCAGCATAACGGCATCGGAAATACAAATTCCCGTGCCGAGTGTACCTGCTAAGACCAGACAACCAATAACCAAACAAGTTTCACAACCACTCCGCTAACCAAGCCAAAAATCACAAAAACGGGCGGGAACCACCACGCACGGTGGCTACCCGACCCTCAAAAACCACGCGGAAGGTCCGAGAACTCACCCACAAGCTCGGGTGGTTGGCCCGAGGCCGAAAACCAAGGAACGGTCGCTGAAACTGTCACACGCAGCGAGTTCTACGACGGTCAACGAGAGGTCAACGGCGGTCAACTGCCAAAATGAAACTCGCGTTTAGCTAAAACAAACTACATGGGCATGTAGAGGAGATCGAGGGGATCAAAACTCGAACCTGGGTCGACGGCCAAAAGTGGTCGGAAAAGGAGGAAAACTGGCCGGAAGCCGGCGGCACACCCACACTCGATCCGCCGTCCATGGCGGTCCCACGGGTCAATCGAACCCACCAACATGCTGGGCTCGACGAGAGGAAGAGATCTGGGCGGTCACAGAGCCTCGTCGTCACCGGAAACGGCGAGATCGCCGCCGATCACCCACGGTGCACTCTTGGATTCTCTCTTTCCGGGCTGTTTCGGGAGGAGGTGCCACCACCGGAGGGAAGAGGGAGGCGGCGCGAGGACGGCGAGCCGAAGATCGGCTCCAGCCGCCGTCGGACGCGCCCCCACGCGCCAGCGAAAGTCACGGCTGGGCGAGTGGCTCGCGAGAGAGAGAGAGACGCGTCAGGAGAGAGGAGAGAGAAACTGTCATTTTCTGGGGTTCTGTGCCCTTTTTAAAATCCAACTTTTCCAAAATTACAACCTTGCCCCTCCCTTCACACGTCCGTAACTTTCAAACCGTAGCTCCGTTCGACGCGTGCTACATGTCTACGAACTCGTGAGGACGAGACCTTTCCAACGAACCCAAGGTCAACGCGAAAAGTCCTCCCAAACAAAAAGTCAACTTTTTGCCCCACTTTAAAAGTCAAACTTTAAAATTTGAAAAACGCCAAAACGCTTTACTTTCCAAATAAAATCCCGAAAACTTTTAAAAAGCTTTTCAAAACCACTTTTGAAAAGTACGGGGTGTTACACGCAATGTTGAGGAGGCTTTTGACGGAAAAAAGAAAAGAAAAGTGTGCCCTACCTCGCGAATTATCAGGCGAGGACATATTAAGGCAGTTAAACACCCTACATTTTGGTCAAATTGGCAAACACCTTGATAACAGAGAGCGTAATCTGCCAAGGTCACCAGTACATCTGAATTGGACAAACAAGTCGATACTGTTTGAGTTGGAGTACTGGTCCAAGTTAAAAATTGGCACAATCTTGATGTCATGCACATTGAGAAGAACATGTGTGAAAGTTTGATGAGGACCATCTTGGGCATCGATGGAAAATCAAAGGATACGGTCAAGTCAAGAGTGGGTTTGCAAGAAATGGGCATTAGAAAACACATGTGGTTACAGAAGTAGGGTGACAAGTATGTAAAAAAGCATCCATTTTTCACAATAAAGCTCGGGTCAAAGAAAGGATTCTTAAAATTTCTTTTGTCTGTCAAATTTCCCGATAGCTATGCGGCCAACATCTCACGGATTGTGAAAATCGACCAAGGCAAAATTTTGGGATTGAAGAATCATGATTGCCATGTGTTATTACAGCGGCTTCTTCCCGTCGGGATTCATAAATTCTTGCCAAAAGATGTTGTGAATTCGATTATAATGTTGTCAAGATTCTTTCGGCAAATTTGTCCCAAAAGTGTACGTGTGTCAAATGTGGACGCATTGAAAGATGAGGTTGTGTACATCTTATACATGCTCAAACAAATTTTCCCCCTACATTCTTTGACGTAATGATCCACTTGCTGATATATTTACCAACAGAGGTAGCTCTAGCTAGGGCAGTTAGCTATTGGTAGATGTACCTGATCGAAAGGTAACAATTCATGAACCTTTTTCCTAAGTTTCTTCAATTTTTTCCTCACCATGTACTTCTAATTTGCAGAATACTGGGCACGTACAAAAGGTACGTGCGGAACAAGGCACGCCCTGAAAGCTCCATAGTGGAGGCTTACATTGCAAGCGAGTCTCTGACATATTGTACAATGTATCTCCATCATGTTAAGACCGCATTCAATCGAATCCCACGCAATGACGAAGGTGGTGAATGAGACTCGTCACTTTTTGTTTTTTCTCAAAATACGCAATCGATTGGCAAAGCCCCTGCAGGTGAATTCTCAGAAGCTGACATGCACTAGTTCTTAATAAACAACTGCGAAGAAGTCGTACTGTTTCTCGAAGAGCGTGAGGATGAAATGAAATGCCTCTATCCCTCAGAATACGAGAGAAAACATAAAGAATTGTTTCCAGCATGGTTCAAGGAACATGTAAGTAATTATCATTAAAATATGATTTTGAGTGAATGATTGTTTGTGATGGTTTTCATAACAAGAACAATTACATTGTCCTTTAACAGATACGACAGTTGGGGGAGGATAACTCGTTGTTGTACAGTAGCCAGTTAATGAAGTTGGCTTTGGGCGTCGTCCGTGTTGAAACCTGCTCTGGGTGTATTGTGAATGGAGTTAGGTTTTTGGCCGAGAGTTGAGATGATGAGCTAACAACCCAAAATAGCGAGGTTTGTGTGCTGGAAAATTTGGGTGACACTGAATTAGACTTCTACAGCAAATTCACAAGTGTTCATCAAGTATCGTACAAAGATCACTTGGAAGTGATGTTGTTCAAGTGTTATTGGTTTGATACTGACCCATCTAAAAATGGTAATATTAAACGAGATACGACTTATTATCTGTGAACACTAGCACTTGGTGGTTTGAGGATGATCCTTATATTCTCGCCATTATGGCGAAACTAGTTTTTTATCTGGATGATCCGAAGGCAGGTGGCGATTGGAAAGTAGCTCAAATGATTCAACCTCGAAATATATGGGATGTTCCAGAGAAGGAAGATGAGGATGATGGGGTGTATCAAGAAGATTCATCGTCAAACTTATCCAATCAATTAACCATTTCCCACAATTCGGACATTATCATACAACAAGTTGAGATAGCAGATGTGCCTGCAATTGAGATTGATGACATATCAATTGATCTGACGCATCTTCCTCGAATCGACCCTGCTAACTTCATCGTTGACGACGATGATGATCTCGAGGAAGATGATGATCTCAAGGATGATACTAATGATGATGACGGTGACAATGATGACAGGGATGATAGTGATGATGATTACGTAGCTTAATGATTATGATTACGTAGCTTAGTGATTATGATTACGTAGCTTAGTGATGATGATTACGTAGCTTAGTGATTATGATTACGTAGCTTAGTGATTATGATTACATAGCTTAGTGAGTCATTACTTTGCATTTGATGGTTTGTAAAATTGTATTTTTTGTTAATGGTAAGATATCTATGCACAGTATGGTTAACTAATATTCTAATTTATTTTGATTTGAAGATATCTCCATTCACAAGATTTAGGCGAGCTAGGGGGAGTGGCACCAGTACTCCTTCCTCATCAGAGCCCTCATCCTCTTACTCTAATGCCCGAGCGTCATCCTCTCCCATACTGCCTACCGTTGAACTGGGCATGGATTAGAGCAGTGCTGCTCCAGCCCCTACCCCCCAGCTTGACCCGACCAGCTTGAACCCTACCCTACTCAGTGTGCGCGTGCGCAACTAGACGATGGGGGTCGCTCCTTTCGCTCTAGTCTCCTCCAGCTCATCCAGCTCTTCACACACCTGGGGTCCAAGCTGAGTGCTTAAGCAAGCTAGGATCACCCGGGCTGGTGGTAGGATGCCTATCCATTGTGATCCCCTTTCGATGCGACCGGCCGATGCCTCGATCAACAGCCTCTTCGCTTCTGAGGTCGGAGTGATTGTACGGACGAACTGCCCCATGCTTACCCTCAGCTGGAAGAAGCTTGATCAGCAGATCAAGCAGAACGTGTATGGGTTATTGTAGGTGAGTATAGTGTTTAATAAGTCGATAATTGATTATTTTGATCATTCCTAACATTTTCATGTTTATTTTTAACAGGTTAACTACGATATCAGTTAGGAGGATCCGAACACGGCATCTTATGTGGAGATACTATTCGTGAAGGTGTACAAGCAGTTCAAGTACGACCTACACCAGGCGTTCAATGCCTTTTCGTCGCCCGAACAGGCATTGGCCAACCCCCAAAGGAGATGCTGGCTCAGCTAGATCAGTGGTAGTGGTTGTGCTGCCATTTTGTAGATCCGACCTATTTGATATGTTCTATATTATTAATTATTTATTTATTTCGTAATATTTTTTGTTATTAAATTTCATAAATTTATAGTTACTAATACAATTGCAATTTGCCTTATTTGACAGAAAAACTTTGCCGCTAACAGGGGGAACTGCAAAGCCCCTGGGAAGATGGAGCATTATAGTGGCGTGAAGCCCTATTTAGACCGGATGAGGAGCAACAGCAAGTTAGACATCATTGAATTTGATTGGTTGGGTAAATATATTATTTAGCTTGATAATTTGCTAGGTATTTGACAATATATACTGTTTTAATTTTCAGGACGAATCACACTTCCCTAAAATTGACAACTATGGCGAGGTTATGTTTGATCGGGACGTGATGCCGCCAAGGCTAAGTATGTTAGTTTTAAAATTTTTAACTTTAGTATCAAATTATTATTTCTATAAATAAATAAATATATATATATATATATATATATACACACACACTTTATTTCCTAATTATAACTTGCCTCTGTCTTAATTTGAAGGATGCTATGCTGGCCGAGAAGGGCAGGTATCTCGAGGAGTTGGCGAGGGCTAGAGAGCTCCCTTCTGACACTCCTTCGGAGTCTATCATACCAGAGCCCGATGCCAGCCTCCGTATCATGTCCAGTGCCCTAGGTCTTAGGCGAGGCTGGGAGGTTAGGGGCTGCGAGTGGGGTACGTTCCGGGAGTTGGAGGACAGGTTGATTTCTAGTCAGCATTCTGCCGAAATGGCATCTTTGTCGCAGCAATGAATATAATAATATTTACCGTAATAATAATAATACTCATAGTAATAATATCAAATATAGGTAATAGAAGACAAAAGTATAAATAATAGTAGAATTTATATTTTTTTAAAAAATAAAAAATTAGGCAACCAATGGATGAACGTAATGGGTCGGAAACAAATGCGTCGCTCTAACTACACTTTAGGCAATAAATTTGCTAAATTTTAGGCATAGATGAACGTAACTATATAATGATAATAACAAATTATTGTAAATAAAATAATATTTACAATAAATTACGGATTGCGTTCTCTCTTTCCTATGGAGAACCAGTTTGTCCTAAATATAGAAACATAAACATTGTTGGCTAGATGAAGGCCGATTAGTCTGATTTTTGTCAGGGACTATCATCCCCCCTCAAAGATCACCCCTGTAAAAAATGAGCTCAATCGGAGTTGTGGATGTTAGGTAACGAAATATAGAAGTACATAGAATATTAAAATTTGTCTAAAAATTAAAAATTAAAAATATTATGGATGTGGGGTGACGAACATAAAGCGTCACCTAAAGTTAAGGTTGGGCGACGAATAACATGCATCGCCCTAAGTTGATATTTGAGCGACGAAACCTTCAAGTTCGTCTCCTAAGATGAATTAAGGCGACGAAAGTATGAGCTTCGTCACCTTAATCTGTTTTGAGCAACGAATATAACTTTTTTGTCGCCCAAATTAGTTAGGGTGACAAAATTTTTTATTCATCGCCCCAAGTCGTCCCGAAATAAAAAGTTTGGTTTTAAAGGAACTGCCCGATCAACTCTGATCGTCGTGGTAATTTGCAAGAATGAAATTTAAGTATAATCATAAAAAATGAACGGTTCCGATTATTGAAGTACAGTTGTCTTATTTGCATTTATTCAAATGTATAGCAATTATATAAAAAGTTAATATACTTGTACCTTTCAAGTGTATTTATATGTTGAACCTCACAATGCCATCTTGCATCCAACAATCCAAACCGTTCATTTTGTTTTGCTCCGATCATAGATTGTCGATGCAAAAAAATAGCTCAATCAGAGATGTATAAGTTAAGTATTGACGATTGAACGTACAAACGATTTGCGTTGTCATAAGAATAATCAAATGAACAGTTCAAATTTGACTGATCTAAATCGTTCATCTCTTAGATCCCCAAGCAAAGATCTTGCTAACAAAAAATTACCATGATTGGAGTTGGAAAAGTTAGGTATCGGAGATGCAACATTTGAATGATCGTGGTTGTTACTAGGACAAATAAATAAATTTAACAAAATTTTGGGCGATGAAATAAACATATCATCGCCCCAAATTTTCAAGGAAAATAAAAAAATTGGGGGAAAATGAAAAAATTTGGAGGGAAAAAAAGCCGCGTAATTTTTAAAGTTAGGGCGACGAACTATTTTCGTTGCCTAAAGGTCTTAGAGCAACGGAAGGGCTCGTTTTGGCGCCCTAAGCCACTTTAGGCGACGACAAATGTTCGTCGCCCCAAATTTTAGAAAAATTTAAAACCCGCGCCAATAATATTTGTGCCTAAGTTTTTAAAGTTTGGGCGACGAATACAGTTGATTCGTCGCCCAAAGTCTTCGTGTTTATAATCCCCAACCTCCATTTCTGCATCTTCTTCATCCTCATTATCCATTCTCTCTCTCTCTCTATCTTTCTCTCTGCAGCCTCTCGTCTGCCCGAGCTCCACCTCTCCCTCCTCCCACCTCCAGCCTCCTCCCCCTCCTCCCACTTCCGGCTTCCTCCCCCCTCTCGGCCTCCTC
>QANT01003317.1:0-15488 GCA_003254885.1 Purshia tridentata | reverse complement strand
TGTATTCTCATATCACTCAAATTTTTTTTTTACTATTTACCATTTAAAATTATCAATATGTGTCAATGTGGTATCTCCAGCTAATTTTTTTGTTAAATCATCAATTTTTTTCTCAAAATTTTTAATTTGTCCTTAAAAAATTTTTATTTTTATTTATTATATTTAAGGGTAAATTAGAAAGTTTAAGAAAAAAGTTAATAATTTAATAAAAAAATTGACTAGAGATGTCATATTGGCACATATTAATAATTTTATGCGGTAAATAGTAAAAAAAAGTTTAAGTGGTACAGAAATACATCTCCTATAATTTAAGTGATATTTGTGTAAAAAACCTTTAAATGTAAATTAATTGTGTAACTGGTCTTTCACTCTCATCAAGTCCCCTAGAACTGGGTAAGACTCACACACACCACACCCTATATAGATAAGCTCAAATTAATCTCCTCTCTCTCTCTTACATGTACAAAAATAAAATGGTTGTAAAGAATATACTTTTGTAATTTTGTGAATGGAATGACTACAAGATAGCTTTCTTGATGAGTTGGTAACGGAGGAAAGTGCATGGAAGTTTTCGCATAAGATATTGTCGCCATCGTACTTTGGAACTCACATTAATTTTAGTGTTTTTTTTTAAAGGAAAAAGCCCAAACATTAAAATAAAAAATATAAAAAATGAAAAAAAAACCTAAGGTACAAGTCTAGCAATAGAAACACACAAAACACTTTTCGATTTAACTAATTTTTTAATGAGGAAATATGATTTTTGAAGTAAAACCTGAAAGTTCGACGATTGGAATATCATTATAAAAAAAAAAAGGAATTAGAAGAAGAAACTTTGGGATACAAACTCATTTTAGGGGACGAAATTTAATATTTATCACCTAAACCTTTAAAGGTTTGGGCAAATGGATTCGTCACCCAAATGGCACTTTCGGCGACAAATATGGAATTCGTCTCTCAAAGTTAAGCGTTAAAAGTAGCTTGGTGCCATACTATCCTTAGGCGACAAATCATGTATTTTGTCACCTAAGGGCACTTTGAGAGATCGCCAAAGGTGTCTTTGAGAGACGAATCTAAATCATCTCTCAAAGTCCCCATATAAATGGAAAAAACAAAAAGAGGGCATTGGGACTTCGGAGACGAATTTGTACATTATATGTATGTGCATTTTTTGTGTGCATTTAAATATATGTATAAGCATACGATGCGATCGTGTTTCCAACTATTAAACCATTCATTTTTTAGTTCCCCACTCAAAGATCATCTATGCACAAAATTAGCTCAATCAGAAATGTAAAAGTTAGATAACGTGGTAAAAAGTGTGAACAATTGTAATTTTTCAAATGATAATCAAACGGCTAAATGAATTTCGACTTGACCAATTTTTTGGAAGGATGATCTTTTAGTATGAACATAAAAAATGAATGGCTCCGATTGATGAAATCACGTTGTGGTCTTCAAAATTATTGAAACGACAATGTCTCAATGAAAAAGTTAATAAAATTATATTCTTCAAGCGTATTTATTTGTAAAAACTTACATTTCGATTATGTTTCTAATGATCCAAACCGTTCATTTTTCAGCAAATTTATGTCAAATCCAAGCAAAGAACACTAGAATGTTGTAATGTGGATTCTCAAATATCTGAGGCGTACTTTGCAAAATGGGTTTCCTGCTTTGTAAATGGCAAACCGGAACTGATTAGCTACACAAATGCATAAATGGCTGGAGATACTAATTTCAAAACTTCGAATCATATTCAACTTCATTGCTTCTTATTAGATACCTCTTACTTATAAATAATTATTAATAGGTTAGTTTATATTACTTAGCTATTAATTAACAGGTTTAGTCAGTTTATCTTACTAAACCTTTTTACAACTTACAAATAGAGAAAATTAGGCGTAGGTTTTCAGATCCCAAAATAGGGTCTATAACTTTGGGTATGTGGTAGTGCCACATTGGCCATTAGCTTTGAAATAACCTTATTAAACCCCAATGAGGACTAATGCAAATACAAAGATCAATGTAAGGCTTGTAATAAAATGAGTACTATTTTTTTTCAGGGAGGTACAACTTGGAGTTTACAGCAAGAAGCTTTACCAAAGTGGTAACTTACAAGGTTTTGTATTTAATATGATAAGCAGACCTTTGGTTTAAACTATGAAAACCTTTACTTAAACTAAAATACAAAACACAAAATGTTTAAAATTAAAAACAATGAACTATGAGCCATACTAAACCACACATCTCAGGTTTCACAGCTAAATTAAAAATAAGATAAGATAAGATAGGGTATGTTACACACTCATGCATAACTAGATCCTCTTCCTTTATCACTTGAGTACTCGGTTGTTATAGGCGAAGGTAAGTCTAAGCTAGGTGACCTATCCCTAGCTCCTCATTTCTTCTAGTCCTAATCTGCACTTATGAAACTGTATAGGGATGGGCATTACCAATTTCAGCAGATCACATGCTCAACTAGTTCAAAACATTTACATACAATTTAAAGTTGTTTTTTAGTACTAAAGTAGGCTTTCAAATAAATAATGAACTTTGCCAAACTGGCTTAATCACAATTAAGGCATAGATATAGCATTAAGGCAGTTTTGAAGTGCACAAGTTACCATGTATAACAACAACTACCATGCAATACCACTTTTTATTAATGGAGATATAAACAGCTACCAAACACATGTATACCTACAACCAACAAGCTTAGGTTGATCTCGGGTTATACATAAATGTAAGAGATGTCATGCCTATCATAAATTAAAATCATGAGATGCAATGCATGATAAATTTAAACAACAATGTAGTGCGTACCTTTTCCTCCATGACAAAGCTCAACCTATCAAAGTATAATAACAGTGGACTTATCCCTAATTTGTAACTGCATTATCCCTATCCTCTCCAACCTATTCGTGTAACAATAGGTCTAAAGAGAGTGAGATGGCCTTTAATGAAAACTTGTAATACTACCCTTTCCCCTCTAGCATATTCTTATCGTACATAACCATCTAGAGAAAAACTGTATGCACACTTTCAGGGGATTTAATCCTAGAATAAGTAACTTAACCTTTTATATCTAATTAGGAAGTCCAAACACTAGAAATACATTAATGTATACATTTTCAATTCAAATGGCCATGAATGTTAATGTAATGCAATTAATGGCAGTCCTAAAATGGATAATCTAACGCCAAATTGAATCATTGATATGCAATGGTGTAATAGCAAGTCTATACATGCTTTTCAAACTTCTTTCACCAGTTAATTGTTGATGCTTTAACATCAAAATAATAGAAACAGAGTTATTAAATTGCAAGAAGCAAGATAACCAATCACTTATGTTAAACCATCCTTAATTCAAAGCCAAACAAGTTGTAAAAGTCCCCTGGTTTTATTCCCTTTTCAGTTCATATACTAAAGATGACCTAAGTACCTAATTACCATCTAAAACCCAGGTTCTAAGTCACCCTAAGTAATAACACGGCAGATATTCATTTGTTCAATTCCTAGAAGTTTATTCTAGGTGATTAGAAGTCATATTCCAACTAGTGATTTTTAATTTTCTCTTGCAGCCAGTTGAAAACCTAAAGTCAGATCACCGAACTATTTTTCAGACCTAACCTAAATAGCTTCAGTTTGGTTTTTGCATTGTTGATTGCTTTCCTAACATGGCAAAGCAAGTTGAAGTCATCAACATGCCTTGACATGTTGGGTTTCATAAATAAGGTGGCAGCCAATGCATAAATCAAAGCACAAGGATCATACAAGTATGGCCATTCAGATTTCTCAAAATGATTATTAAATTCATAGTCTTAAGTTATTTTAAGCATTTCAAACACAATATAAGCAATAAGCAACCATACAAGTACTAGCATAAATATATATAAATATAGGTATCTATAACAAATCCATAAGTTTGTGGGTTGAAGTCCTTTCCTTGTTGTACTGCTCCAATAGGTGAATGTCCTATATTAAAGCACCACGAAAATCAGTAAGGGTCTTTCCAAATAACACTAAAGGCCCGTTTGGATTCTTGAATTTGGATTTGGATTTGAATTTCAAATTTATGCATTTGAAATTCATGTAATTGAAATCCTTAGATTTGAAATTCTATTATTTGGATGTAAAATTTAAAGACAAGGATTTTACAAAGTATTTCAATTTTTAATTTTTTTTTAACAATTTAAGAATTGAAGTATATGATTAAAAATAAAAAAAGTTGTCGAAGGGTGGCCGAAAAAGTTGCCTAAAAGTGGTCAGAAAAGTTGTCAGTGGATGGTCGGAAAAGTCGCCGGAAAGTCGCCGGAAAAGTCACCGGAAAGTCGTCGGTGGTGGCCGGAAAAGTCGCCGGAAAGTCACCGGTGGTGGCCGGAAAAATCACCGGAAAGTCGCCGGAGGGTGGCCGGCTGTGGTCGCCGGCAATTGTGGCCAAAAGTGAGGGAGAGAGAGAGAGGGTGGGGTGGTGGGATTTCAAATACCTAGTTGGAGAATGTATTTGAAATTCATGGATTTAGCCTTCTCAAATCCAAATACACTCCTTTAAATTATACCAAATAGGTGGATTTGGATTTGGAGAGCTCAAATCCAAATCCAAATCCAAATCACCCCCTATCCAAACGGGCCCTAAGAGTTTCCTAGGTCTCGATGGCTTATTAGTTAAATTAGGTGGCATTCTTATTCCCAAATCCTCAAATGACCAACAATAAACCTTATACAAGTCATAAACCATGTACTAAAACATAATTCAAGTCTTAAAACCAAAACAAAAGTCAAGAGTCAAGGTTTAGTTGGAAATCAAGGGTTTTGACAACCCAAGTTTTGATTTATAAGTAGTTGGACTTCTTCTGCCCCCAAGGTATCCTTAGAGGTATAATGTGATTTTGTTCAAACTGGTTTACAAGACATAAGGCTTTGGAATAAATGAAAAATCTCATTTTGCACCAAATCAACCAAGTTAAACACTCAAAAGAGCAGTGCATGCTCTGTCATTTTTTTAAAATCATAAAAAAATGATTTGAACAAGATATTTTCCAGATCATTAATTAACATACTAACACTCATGCATAAAAAATTTCAAACCAATTGGAGTAGTGCATGTGGGCTTTTCGAAGAGCCACAAATCACACCAGAAAATTGAAAATGTGCAGAATACTATGCATATGGTCAAAAATGCGATTTTTGTGTATTCTCAACCAAATCAAGTAAAACCAATTTGAATAGGTCTAAAATCAAGTGTATGTTCTACTGTAACCAAAGACGAATCCACATACTGTGTTGCATGGACTGTAGCCCATTTGCTTTTTAAAATTTTTCACTTACCTATATATGATTAGGGGCTAGCATACCCATCTCCAATCCAAGCCCACTCCCAGCAGTACTACTAATAAGCCAACAACTCACTTTTTCATCTTAAATCTGCTGATCTACTTTCTTTATTTTTTTTTTTTTTGCACCACTAGTACTCACATGCAAGAGAGTAGTGAGTCTTTTACTTTCCACATCCCCCAACAACTAAGTCTCCACTGCCCACATCCCAAATTTCCTTCATCAGTAAGAGTACAACAAGCCAACAACACAACTTCTCTCCCCAGTCGGTCCCACTACACAAATTTCTCCAACTCCTCCAAAAGTCCAATCCTTCAAGCCTCCAATCCCCAAGTGGCATTAAGGTTATACAAGTTTTTGGGTTTATATCTCTATTTTTATTTTTGGTCTATCTATTAAAATTAGAAATTTACAATTTTAAAATTAGGGCTTTGATTTTTTATTATAAAATTAGGGTTTGATTCTTTTTATGATAAATTATAGATTAATTATTGTATGATAGAGGCTTATTAAAAATTGATTTTGAAACAAGATAGATAATAAGTGTCTTATTGATTGTATGATCATTTACTCTGAAAGAAAACTTTCTAATAGTATCAATAATGAATGAGTAATGAATGATTTTTAATAGGACGAAGAAATGTAGGGCCCAATGTAGATAGTTTTATATTGTATTTGCATTGCATGTTTAATCTTTTTGCCATCTTTTTTTTGTATTTTGTGCTATTTTTGTCATTGTTTAAATATGCATTTTGAGGGGTAAGACTTATTACATTCCCCAATTAGGTGTAACTTTTTTTTATTAATGAAATTTACATGTACCGTTGAGTTTCACTCGTAAGCTAAGTTTAGCCCACCCCACTTTAAAATCCTGGATTCATCCGTGACGATAACAATCTCATATTCAACTCCAGTGTATCAAAAATCAAGCATCCAAATTAATCTCAACATTTTTAATGGAAAAATTGCTGAAAACTAGCAGCTTGTGCGGTCACTTTGTAAAAATCACCAAAGTTCAAAGCATGTTGAAATCACGTGATTCTTGACTTAAAAGAAAGCTTAAGATATCTATTGTCAAACACCAGAAGAAATCATAACCAAATTCTAAACACTAGACAAGACAGTTTTTTAAGACAATGCAGCAAGGTCAAATTCAACATAATTTTAAAACATGTTTCTCAAAGAAAAACAAAAAGGTTTTTGGATTCATTGGGATGCCATTGACTCAACCATTCAACCAGGGCCTAGATCACAGAACTAACTTGTAATGTCCGTGAAAAATAATAATAATAATAATAATAATAATAAAAAATAGATTTAGATTTGAGTTTTACAATGGGCTAAATTCTTAACTTTGGGCTACACTTTTTTAGCCCATTTAAACAGTGTTTTAAGGCCTCGTTTGGACGACGGTATAATACTACACAGGCCAGAACTATGTCCTAGGGACAGGACAGCACAGGACTGTGGCCAATCCTGTCCCATGTTTGGTGTAACACATGATTGGATTGGATTAGATTGTGAATAAATTTTTTAATTAAGAAAATTAACTATACAAAATTAAAAATAAAGAATACTATCTAATCAATTTTTATTTTTTATAAAAAAAGAAGTACAAGAAAATAAGGAAATTTATTTAAGTCCATCAAAAAACAAAAAATTATAAAGATCATTACCTCACATTTTTTATAATCATCATAAAAATATAACACAGAGACAAAACCTCAAACCCAATGTAATAAAATCCAAAAGTATAATTGCACCATAAAACTGGTAGCACCATGCACCATATTAAATTGAATTAAAGGTGGGGGGCAAAAAATTGGTTGAACCTTGCATCCTGAAAAAGAAAGAAAAAGCAAAAGCTTCAGTTTTGCTTAATTTCTAATCCAGAATTAAAAGAAAGCAAAAATAAAATAACCCAAAAAAGGAAAATTTGAGACATGAGCAATGAATTTAAATACCAAGATAAAAAGAGATGGAGGTGTGAAGGAGATGGAGGCATCTGTCCCTCCGTGTACCAAGGTTTACCTTAGTACAGAATTATTGATCTATTTGGGATAGTTGTCCCATGGAGTCCCAGTTTCAAATATCCTTGTAAATCCACCAAATATGGTGCACAGGACAACTATCCCATATAATCCATTAGTACTGTGCAATACCGCCATCCAAATGTAGTGTTTCACAGGTCGGTCCAATTTTTCCTCCTCTCTTATACTAATACCTTAATATTTTTTTATTTTTGACTCAAGTCCAAAAACATTGTTTGGATAGTTTTAATTAACAAAATGTGTAATATTATAATATTATCCTAATTGTATATTACCTTAATATTATAATATTATCTTATATATCCTAGTATTATCATATTATCCTAAAATTAATTGTGGGATTTAACTATACCAAATGATCTTTGGGCTCTAGTTTGTAATTACATGTCAATTGTAACAACCGATTAATCGACTCTGGTTTGTTGGCTTTTTGTTATAGTTTAGCTCTAAGATTTTGGGCTCTCAGAGTTAAACCCTAACATAACGCCTCTACCGAACCCATTCTATACCCTAGGAGGGGATGGGGTGATTATATGAGGATTTATCCTCAAAACTTTGGAAAGGAAGCGGCTCAAATATATATATATATATATACACTAACAAGAATTCTCCATTGTAGGATCCTACAAATAAAATTATTTGTAATAACTCATGGAGCCCACTATCCCATAGTTTTTCAACAATCCAAACTATCTATTTTTTAGATCTCTATTTATAGATCATCTTTGCAAAAAATTGGCCAAATCGGAAATCATTTGCCTATCTAACTTTGATTAATAAATAGACAAACCAAATTTTTCGATAAAACTGTACATTTGTTTGATCAAAATTAGATAGCCAAATGATTTCCGATTTGGCTAAGTTTTTGTAAAAATGATCTATTAATAGAGATCTAAAAAATAGATGATTCGAATTGTCGAAAAACTACATGTTAGTGGGCCTCATAAGGTATTTTACATTTAGTGTTAAAAGTAGGATCCTACAATGGACAATTCTTGTATATGCTAATCCAGGTATTGTACAATTGAAATGTACCTATATATACTTTTTGTTTTAATTGTTTGATTATTTTCTATTTTGTGAGTTAAAGCATTTTTTTATATTTGTATATTTTAAATGAATATTATCTTTTATTATTTCAAATTAAAAAACATAGAAACTAGATAATTTTGAATATTTTGACCAAAAATGTAAAAATAAAAAATGTCCTAACAGATATTATCTTTCTTAATTTTTAAAATTAATTCATATCAATAGTCTTAATATAAAGGGATAATATGAGTCATAATTTAAAATTTTCTATTTTTAGACCTTAGCCTAAAAAATTAGATTTATGTATCAATCTATATTTATATATGGTTTTAGTTCTAATGACCCTTCAAAACTAGACCTATTCTTAATTATCTGTTTTAAATAAGTGAAAAGCCCAACTAAAAAACAAAAGAAGAAGCAGGTAAACACCAACACCATCACTCCCCTTGCCACTTCAAGGTGTTGATTTCTTTATCACTCTCATTGCCACTCCAAGGGTGTTGATTTCTTTAGAGGAGTAAGTCATCATTAGAATATTAATTAGAGAGGTGAGTCACCACCTTAGATAACAAATAGCCATAATAATGGCATAGCTAAAGGAGCCAACTAAATTATTATTTGAACCAATAAGTTGGCTATAAATAAGGAGGTTAGAATTTAATAATATATTCCTCGTATTATCAAATTTTAAGCAATGATATGGAATGAGAAAATAGATCAAGGGTAAAACTGGAATTTCATAGATAAAAGAGGGGACAGATGAGCAAATTTGGGGTTGAAAAACAACCTAAGTTTTTTATCTTCACGCAAGAACAGGTACACCTATATATTTTTCCTATCTCGATGTGAAATATCCAATGGTTCTTGGCATATGTAAATTTAGAGGGCTGTAGTACAATAAGCATGAATTTAGGAAGTACAAAGTCGTACTCACCCCCAATGCGTCTCAATTTTCTCACGTGTACTGCGGTGTAGTACAAGTACAACAATTGAGTGAAGTACTGGATTCAGCCCCGCTTGCATTATATAAAAACATGGCCAATAGCTTGTGGTATTCACCAAGTTCTCTGCATAATCAAGCCACAATTCCAAAGGTAGAGGAGTCTCACAGGAGCGATCTGAGATCACATCTGCGCACCCTCACCAAAACTTTGTGCGCTGATGTTGTTTTTGCTTTCCACGTGTTCTCAGGTCGCCCCTGCGGGGCTTCCCTTTACTGAATGATGACACTTTTTGTGCAATTCACAAGCTCAAAGGTAGAGGAGTCTCACAGGAGCGATCTGAGATCACATGTGTGCAGCCTCACTAGAACTTTGTATGCTGGTGTTGTTTTTGCCTTCCACGTGTTCTCAGGTCGCCCCTGCGGGGCTTCCCTTTGCCGAATGATGGGACTTTTGGCGCACATGCTGTTGGATATTCTTTGTAAGATTCAATCTTGACCTTTTGTTTGGAACCTTCTTTTCACATTGAATTATTACTTAATTTTCGTAATTCATACATAGTTTTTTTCTTTTCCTGTACCTAAATTTTTCCCATTTCCAGTTTACTACATCTACATAGTGCTTGGTTGCTAATTATGAATTAGAAACCATTTAAGACATCAGCTGAGGAATGAATCAGTTTCCACATAAGCCATTTAATTAGTTAAGCTAGAAGTAGATTTCACTTTAAGTTATTAAGTTGAGTCCCAAGAATTAAAAGTTCAATTGCAATGGGTTGTGGGGGTTTTAGTTGAGATATTTCGATGCATGAATATTTTAGGTATAAGCTCTTCGGTTTGGTTGTTTTTGTTGGGATTTATGTCTTTGAATCTCCGTTTTGCATTTTTATTTTTGGTATAAATTTTGCATCTTAATCAATTTTGTGGGGATGAGAACTTGGGTTTTCTTTATTTTATGGTTTCCAAGGAGCTGCTAAGCCATCCTAAATTACAGAAATATATACTAGGAGAAATTCCCAGGCCTGGTAAGTGATTGAAGTGTGAATTTGATTCTTTTTCATCCGAGATTATGATAGGGTGTAGTTAAGTATGGCAAAATTCTCCACTTTCGAAATTTTCTGTGAGGACCTGCCCTGATTAAGCGGGTATGGTGTTACCATCCCTGTCCCCGTCCCGCCCCGCCTGCCCCATGTGTATTGTATGTCTGTTTAATAATAAAAATTATTATATAATTATATTATATTTTTTATCTTAATTTTGGTAATCTTTAAAATTTAATAGTGTCATTTTTTTTTATTTAGTGTTGATGTAATGTAATATGATGAATTTAATGTATTTCATCTATGCTATATTATATATTTATGTTGGTTTGGTATGTTATTAATAAAAAAAAATTATTATTTTAAATATAATAGGGTTTCTGAATACCTAATAGAGACCCTGATTAACCGACGAGGTGGGTATGGTATTGGCGAACCCACCTCAAACCCACCCAGCTACCATCCCTGGGTGTATAATATATATATATAGAGTCTTTTTCCTATTGGTAAATGAATGTTGACCCAATTTTCATTTCAATACCTGAACTTTTAAATGTATTAACTTAATGCTTTCAATCATATGTTTAATTAGTAATTCCAATTGATAATTTTGGTTAAAAAAGGGTAAGGTCATCTCCAATGGAGTCTCTAAATGAGTTGTTATCATTATGAGTTTCTAAATTATAAAGACTCAATGCTCACAATGGGCTGAAAAATTAGTCTCTAAAATACTAACTCTGGTGAAGTCTCTAAAAAAACCCCACATATACATATTTTTTTATCAACTCTACTTTTTCGTTGACCGGGAAAATTTGAAACAGTTGATTATATTAACTCACCACATTTAATGCATAAGTTTTAAAATACAACTTCTTTTGAACTAACTGTTTCACCATTTGCTTAATACTCCGTTACTTTCTATTTTCACCAGCTGTTCACCATTGCATTTATCGATAGTTTATCAATTGCACTAGCCGCTTTACCATTTTCATTTATATGAATTAAAAATTGGTTGTCAGAATTTGAATTTTTTAGATTAAGATGTTGGTAAAAATAAATGGTGATCACTTGAATAAAAAAAATTACCACATAATCAATTTATCACATTAAATTATAGTCTCAATTTAGAGACTCAAAAATTTATAGATTCCATTAGAGTTAAATATATTTAGAGACTTAAATATTCTTTTCTTTTTTCTTTTTTGACCAGTTGATAGTTCACTTTTTACTGAACGGCACAGTCACCTATTTAAATAATGCCACCTATTGAGCTTTAATTATCACTTCTTATTTCCTTCTATTTTCTTTCTCTCTCTAACCCAAAATACCAATTTTCTTTATCTCTATGCTTGAATTGTGGGGCCTTTCAATGGCTTCCGATCATAGTGTGTTTATTAGGGGGCTTGAACTCCTTTTAAGGTGTATTTAATTAGGATTTTAATAGAGTTTTATAGAGTTTTTAAAAGTCATTAAGTATGGTAGAGTTAATAAACTTTTAGAGCTTATTTGGTTTGCAGAATTGATTTCTTAGAAAATGTAAGATTACATTCCTCCGTTTGGTAATGTTGGAAAAGTAAATTAATAATTCATTTTTTATTTTTATTCCCTTATTTGGTTTGTACATGAATAGGAAATAACATTAATCTAATTTTTCAATTATACCCTTATTTATTAAACACAAGAAATATTTATTTTAATTAATTTTAAAAAATTTAAAGATTAGTTTAGTAAATAGAATAAACAATAAATGCTTTCTCAAGAGGAGTGAAACCAAAACCCAAGTGTTTCATTTCTCCCCAACAAGGGAAATAATTTTTCTTCGGTCAGGAAATGATTTTCCTTCCATATACTTACCAAACCTAGGAATGTAATTGATTTCTCATTTATAAGCTTCCAAAACTTAAATGAAACAGACCCGTAATGACTTTTATAAACTTTCATATAGATTTTGCTAGAATTCTATATAGAGTTTTGTAGACTTTTTTAGACTTTTTTTTTTTTGCCAATTCATACATTTTTTTCAATTTTATTTGTATAAAGAAAATAATTTATTAAAACAAATCATCACTTTTTTCTTTTGAGCAAACCGCATCAAATAAAAAAACAATAGGTCTATCAACTGCCATGGAAGAACAAGAGAGAGAGGTCTATCAACTTTTGTGAACCCACAAATGCACATAATTAAAAAAAAAGACCAAAACAAGAAAGTAAGAATATATATACTATTTTCGTCAATTTACGTTCATAGTAATTACTAAGTACATGAAACATTTGGATTTGAACCGAGAGCAAGATAAAAATATATTGAGACAGCCTTTATTATGAAACAATCCGTGTTTTTTTGAGTTATAAACGCCCATTTGGTTTGCGGAATTTATTTCCAATTAAGAAATCAATTTTTATGCTTTTTATAGGGGGTAGAGAATAAGATTTTTATTCTCCCGTTTAGTAATGTTAAGAAGGTAAATCAATGATTCTCTTTCCATTTCTATTTCTTTATTTGGTTTGTACATGAATAAGAAATAAAATTGGTTTACTTTTTCAATTATATCCTTATTTATTAAATAAAAATAATATTTATTTTAATTAATTTAATAAAGGATCAGTTTAGTCCACAAAATAAACAATGAATATTTTTTCAGGATGAGAAAAATTAAAACTCAAGTTCCAATAAAAGAAATAATTTCTCTTTAGCGAAAAAATGATTTTTCTTCTATGTGCTTATTAAATATAAAATATAGATATAATTTTATATTGAATCCCACAATCAGCACTGAAAGAAAGTCCACAACAAACCCCAACCTGCAAGTACCAGAGAATGGTTTATTAATTTGTAAGGAAGAACAAGGTTCCAGCAAAGAAGGTCAAATGGAGGTTGGGAAGAAGGTAAAGCTGTTGCCATATGGCCCACAAACCCAACAGCGGACTGCAGTGATGCACCATACTCAAGGATGGACTTAGGAATTGAAATTGGAGTAGGCTAAAATTAAAGACCATCAACTTGGGAGTTATGGTTAAGTGGAGTTTAGTGTAGTGAACCGGCGGCGAAGCAGTGACAAATTTTTTTAGGGATCCAGAAACACTCTTAATGACTTGAGGCATGAGCTTTGTGATAAGATTGTCAAAGTAAAGAGTGAAGGCCTTATTGACCAAAAAAAAAAGCCCTTATTGTCCCCAAAAAAAAAAAAGAATCAAGCCTTGAACATCCTTACTAGATCCATCGAACTTGTAAACTCAAAAGTAAAAGTAGTAATACCTATCAAACCAATTTTTAGTAATGAAATAGTATAAGAGAGAAAAACTTGTATAAGATAGTTTTTGATTTTTTTTATCAATTACATATCACTATATGGGGTAACAACTAATGTTTAACTTTGGGCAAAGTATATAACTACTAACTAATATTTATTTTTATTTTTTTTGAAAAAAATGGTGTGGGCTGACATAGGTTTGTCTCTGACCTTAATGTTACTGTTGGTAATTATATTTTTGAAAAATAAAATACAAATTTGTTTTTTTAATAATATCCCACTTTTTATATTAGATTTAATATTTGAAATATGTTGAAATGTAACATGTATGGTGGATTGTCGGAGTAGGTGATCAGTGGTGGTGAGTGACTGAGAGTAAAAGTGGATAACGGGTAATAGGTGAGAGTGAGAGGCGGTGGTTGGTGGTGTCGAATTTGGAGAGTGAGAGTGAGAGTGAGCAATGGGTATTAGTAAAATATGAAATAGGAAATAGGGAAAATAATTGAAGAAAAATTATAATAAAATTATATTTCACCTAGTGGTCACAAATGCCTATTTGTATAGCAAGGGGGTTGTAAAGGTCTCAAAAGCAAAAATTTACTATGAGTAAATTTTATTTAAACTTTTGACCAAGGAGTAAGATTGCAATTTCATGGATTTTCGATGGAAATTTCAATTTCTATAAAAATTAGATAAAAACGATGGAAATTGCTATTAAAATATGAAAATTTTGAATGAAACTTTGTTATATGTTTATTCAACATATTATCTACTACATTGATAAAAAAACACTAATCAAACTATTATATACTCTGTTTTATGTGATATAAGATGAATATAATGCGCGCGGGAGCTAAATATTATTGAAAAAATTATTCATTAATTAATAATTATATAAATTTTACTGAACAAAGACCTCAATTGTATATATAGTATAACATTGCATCATGAATTACATAAATATTAGTACCACATAGAGTTTCTAGGAGGTTAAAAATGTTCATTGTCTTCGGTAACCACATGTGCAGAGTAGGTGTGCTGCAAAGAATAATCACCCTAAAATACTTCTCTAGCATAATTTTGTATGTAATTGCAAAGATGCCAACCATATGGATTACAAACTTGTTGTAGTTGAATTTGCTCATAACCATACTAATTTGAAGAGTGTGTCTCTTGTTGTGCCCATAAGTTACTATCAGACTCAATTGAGTAAGACATATGTGGTGAGTAGAATATTAGAGGGTTTTGCACATAATTATAAATATCACTTCCTACCCCCAAAGAGCCAAAAGTAGTGGATAAAAAATTCTCTTCTTGTCGTAGCTAACTTATAAGACTGCTTTGTAAGGTCCCAAAATTTTTCAATGTGGAGAGAATATCACTATAATCTAGTTGGTAAAGTTTATAGTTTTACATATATTCAAATTCTGCTTAGTTTTAGGAATTTTGATACTAAATTACTCTTCTTCATTTATAAATGTTAAAATATCATCCACCCCTGTATGACCATCTACCTTTCATTTCGCTACTTCACCCTAATGATATATAGACCCTATAAGTCACTTCCTCAAGACCAACTTCAAATCAAATGAAAGTACAAAACAAACAAAATTTGGATTCCCCGTCTTGCTTCCGTACAATTTTGGTACCATGCTTAAATCTCAATCAGGGACAGACCCATGAATTTAAAATGGGGTGGGCTACAATTAAAGGATATAAACCTACCATCTATGGTTAGGTAGAGTTTGGCGCCGCAAAGGGATCTAGGATCCTCAAAAGTTATGATTTGTCTAATATTTTTAGGGTCTTTAGTGCCTTAAACAATTTCAATGCTCTT
>QANT01003316.1:0-34323 GCA_003254885.1 Purshia tridentata | reverse complement strand
CATATAAATTTATTTACCATGTGCCATGAAGACATAGATAATAACGCAGTGAATGTAATCCAATATGGAGAAAAAGTTGAAATGGAAAAGCTCTGTGAGAATTGAAAATACATGTCAAAACTCAGTGCACCATTTATAAGAATGTGAACTTATATAGTACTAAACTCTTGAAACAAGTCAAACAAACTTCCAAGAATAAGTGACATTTCATATTTTCAGATAAAAATTTTAAGATAAACGATGAATCTGAAACTAAGAGCTTAATTATAACCATGAAGACTCATTAGGCATGAGAAAAGACCCTTTTAAAGTATAACAATAAGTCAGATTAAACAGAAAACTTATTGATTCCTGCATATATTCCTCCAGCCTGCATAGAGTAAAATGGCCACAACTCTCTCAAAAACACTCCAAATTGAGCTCTGTAAAACGCATTAGAATTAAGTTTTTTCAAAATATTTAGGTGAGATTATTTGTAGTAAATACGTTTATGAGATCTAATTTTATTTTTCATTCTCATTCTTGATGGTTAGTAAGCACATTAATGAGAATATAACACATTAATGAGAATGTTCATTCTGATTCATGTTAATTCCAATTCCTATTCATTCTAATTTTTGTTTATTCCGATTTCAGTTTATTAAACATTCCTTAATTGGTGAGTACATCTGAAAGTCTCCAAGACGAAGACGTAGGGGTTTGAAATTTGGGCCAAGGTATTGGGCCTGTTGGCCTATCTTGGGCAGAATATTAGCCCAGTTCACTCCGACCCGGCCTAAATGGATGGGTGATTTCAACGGATCCTGATTTGGACCCAGCTGCCTCGACCCGTTTTAAACCCTGCCCATATGGGCTCTTTGAGGTTCTATAAAAGAGAACAAAGCAAATTAGGGTTTCGTCTATTTCTCGCAGAAGTCAGAACCAGCCGCTCCTGCACCTTCACAGCCAGCACTTCGCATCCACAACAATGGTATACCTCTCTCTGTCTCTTTCCCTCCCTACCTCTGCACATTTTCACAGAAGTTGATCTTTAATTTTTTTTCCAAAATGTTTCGTATCATAAGATTGTGTTTGGTGAACTTAACTGTAAAATTCAATTGGGTATTGAGCTAAATCTGAATTATGGGTAGTAAAGAGAAAGTCTCCGTTATGGTTTTCATAAAATTAGTAATTTTGTTTGTTTTTTCACCTTTTATTATTAGTTGTGTATGTAGGAGTTTATTGCATATTGCTTTGGTATTGCAAGCATTGCGTGCTTATAAGAAATGATGTTTTATTTGGTGCAGACCAAGAGAACAAAGAAGGCGGGTATTGTTGGGAAATATGGTAAGTTCCGTCAAATGTAGTGAGCTCCTAATTAATTCCAATGTACTATGCTCTCTATAATACATCAGGCCGTGAGCAGTGAATTCTTACATGATTATTTGTGTCAAATTTATTGGCTTTAGTAGTTTCTACTTGGTTGATGGGGGTTTATGTGTTTATTTGGTCTTTGTTTGTTAAAACACTGAGTATTCAGTTTGTTAGTAGAAGAGTTCAATTGGCGTGCAGCCTACAGACGTAAAGTGAAAAGGGATTGGTGATCAGAAATTGTACCTCGATGTTTTATTACCTTTTGTTTTATTTTCTTGGTTATTATATGCTGATGTTAATCTTCTAGTGGGTAAGAGAGATATGTGTTTCCTTTCCCCCACCCTGTGTATTACTTGTTTTTATGATGAAAATTAGGCTGAGCATTCAGATTTGTCTGGAATATTGTGGAGTAAATATGTTTTGCACTCTGATTACAAGGTGCTGATACGCTTTCTGGCTGGAAATGCTTATGATTTTTCTTTTTTGCCTGTATTGCAGGTACCCGTTATGGTGCCTCTCTGCGTAAGCAGATCAAGAAGATGGAAGTTAGTCAACACAGCAAATTTTTCTGTGAATTTTGTGGAAAGGTATATATGTTGTTGTATTTACTCAAACAATTTGCGGCCAGTTAGTCTGTTACTCCTGATAAGGAATGCTGATTAAATTGTTTATTTCCTTTTTGTAGTATGCCGTGAAGAGGAAAGCCGTGGGAATTTGGGGATGCAAGGACTGTGGCAAAGTGAAGGCGGGTGGTGCCTATACTTTGAAGTAAGAATTCTTGTTTGCTGTCATCTAATTTCGGTTTAATTTTTTGTTTTTGATTATCCAACTAAAGGGCATTATGTTTCCTTTTGTTTTTAACAGCACTGCTAGTGCTGTGACGGTCAGGAGCACCATTAGAAGGCTGAGGGAGCAAACTGAGAGTTAAGCTGCCGTTGGTGTACTCTACTAAGTTTTTGGCATTTGCACCCGTTGTTAGACTTTCAAACAGTTTTGAGAATGTTTCGCTTTTCACCTTATATTATTTTCAAGAACTCGTTAGCTGGAGGACAATGTTGACTCATGGTTGTATGCTTAATCCAAGTTTTTAGTTTCAGTCGCGAAATTTGTGTGTTGTGTGGTTGTTCTCAGTGCAATCTAATCGTTACTTTCATAGCTTCTGTTCAATACTGCAAGTTGCCTATGTTTTGTTTAGTAAGCTCGCTTTTTAATTTTCTGTTTATGGTCAATGAATGAGTTGCTGTATATGCATTGCCTTTCTACTCTTTATCATGCATGTATTAGTATTGTTAATTATTGTTGGAGCTTGTTTAAGATGCATCTATAATCAGATTTTGAGACGTTATGCTATTGAGTAGTGTATTAAATTCACGTTGTACTTGCTCCAATATAATTAGTATTCCTTAATAGGCAATCCTGTGCTACGAGTCTTGCGGTGGAGAAAAATTTCTGCTGAGCAAAATAAAACTGCACACTCTGGACTTGATTTAATTATGCCTTTTCGACCAAAAAATAAGATCTAATTATGCCAATTTGGGAATTGTGAAATATACAGGAATTGGGGCGATTTAAGCCTAGTTTTAAGACATTTCTTACTTGAAATCCGTTTTGACATATAATTGGCAGTCTGATGGGGTCCAACTTCTAACTCCTAAGAATTGGCTTTGCGGTGCATGATCAGTAGAAAAGGGTTCTCCCACTTTAACCTTGAAACAATAGTTGAAATTAAAAAAAAGAAAAGCCATTCTTCTCCCTAGCTTCCTCTTCTCCAACCCCTTTCTTTCTTGCCCTTGTCTCTGTTGTAGAGGGGTCATGGGCTACAGTGGAGCCTTCCTGTATTGGCACTCATACCATGTGAGCCCAGAGTGGTAGCCATTCTCATATGCAAGTAGGGGTTAGCAAAGCTTATGGGTACCCGTATGCCTAGATGTATGGTTGTATATCACCTAATGGGTAAACATCTAGTAAAATGGTTCCCATCAGCTTTGCTAACCTCTACTTGGATATGAGAATGGCTACCACTCTCGACTCATATGGTTGAGTGCCTACAATTGGTGATCCCTAAGCTCTTTGCAACTCTATCTCAGTCTACTTGATCCATGATGTGTGATGGACATGCCATTCTGAAGTGATCTCTCTTTTCCAACATAACACGTGAGATGGCCATAACAGCATTTGTATAAATAATCATATATATATATATATATATTGATTTACACATGTATGTACATTTGCCTAGAGAATCACTGTACAGAAACACCTAAGCAAGTGAGAATGGGTGGTTGTTCCAATACAGTTCGGCCTCTCATTGGACAATTTTCACTGGTCAAGAGCAGTCTCATAGTTCACCGCAAAATCCAGGCTCTAGATGGTTAAATATGGACCCTCCAACATTCTCCCAAAATCTGGACACGAGTGAAGATTGGTTCAATGAGAGGATGACCATGACGATCCCCAGATTTGCAGTGAACTCTGAGACTTCTCTTTCCAGAGACAACAACATTATGCTTTTGCAAACTTGGTTTTCAGGATATATATTAATGGAGGTTTCGTTCCACTTGTGGGGCACAACCCTATACTTCTGCAACTTTGAGTGGCACAAGTCTACAGGCCAAAAGGTAAAAATGAAAAACTTTTGTGAAGAATTATATGGTATTTTTTCTTTTGTGAAAAACTTTAGTCCAGTAGCTAAATGGTATTTTTTCTTTGTTGATATCATTTCATAAAGAATTATAATATAACTATATAAGCAAAAAGACTGTCTATTGTTGGTGAAATGATGGATTCGCATGGTTGTTGGGTTACCAACCTTTTTTTTTTTTTTTTTGTGAANTTTTTTTTTTTTTTTTGGTGAAAAACATTGATTACTTCTCAACTAATAAATTTCAGAATCACCATGTTGATTCTGATACTTAATTAAATACATTCACATTGGATATAAATAACTGGAAAAACAATCATATACACTAGAGAAGAGGCTGAAGAGAATACAACCAAGTATTGGTAAGGAGCTACATTGACAAATTAATTACTGCAGCTTCGCAAACCATCTTAATTTGTACAAGTTATGCCAGATACTATACAGGCCACCACACCAGTATATATATAACTGGCTACCAAATGCACTGCACAAACTATGTGTTAATTAATTTACAAGCATAATTTACCAATACAGGTATGTATATATCTACAAGAAGTGCAGATCAAGTAGTGATAGTCTATTATTTCCAAGATTTCCAACGAGTTTGAAGTTCATGGCTAAAGACGTTGGTGAGCAGAGGACAGTACTCCCCATCAGTCATGCTGTCTATAGAATACACCTCCCACCCCCCTTCTCTCCAGTATGTTGAATAAACTTCTGGGATGTGTGAGACTTTCCAATTGTCTTTTCCATCAGGAAGAATCGTCTTCATCAAATCCACCGGCATATCAGAAAACTCAACAACTTTCAGCTTACTCAGATGTTCAATCCCTGATGGCACATTCTGTAGAAGCTTACACCTTTGGATGCTAAGCTTTTCAAGACAAGCCATTGCCCCCATCTCCACTTGTATGCACTGAAGTTCATCGAATTTTTCGAGGCTTAAAGTCTTCAGCTTCCTAAACCCATCAGCCTTGAAACACAATCTCTCTCCAATGAATACCTGGCATAGCTCAAGTTGAACAAGATTTGGAATGTGTCGTAGATGGACGAGTGGATCATCTTTTAGCCTACTCCATTTTAGAGACATTCTGACTAAGCTTGGAAGAGAAGAAATCCAGTGCGGTAATGCCTCCAAACGTCCTCTCATGTACAGCCTCTGAAGCAACAAAGGAGGAGTAGATAGGTGTTGAAGATCAATGATCTCGCCTTCTTCCACCGAAGCTATAGAAAGTGCATGAAGATTTGTCAGCTTTTCAATGGATGAGCATAGAGCCTTCCCATCTTCTTTTCTCAATTTTAAAAGGCCTAATCTTCTCAGTTGATTTAGCTTCCCAAGCTCTCTTATTATGGTGCCACCATCTCGGTTTACCTCTACGAAACAGAGCTTTTGTAATGCCCTCAAAACTCCTATATTTGGCATGACCTTAAATCCATTCTTTGAATTAAATTGTTCGTAAGATACAAATTCATGTCGATATACCAGAAGGTGGCGTAGTCGTTGGAGCTTCAGGATCTCCACCGGAAGTTCATTAACATAGGAATGCTTAAGATCTAGAGTTTCTAGATTCTGAAGCTTCCCAATAGATCTTGGAACAGTTTTCACCTTGGTGTCTCTCAAGCTTAGGTATTTCAAATAATACAAGTCCACAACTTCAACTGGAAATTTTTTCAGAAGTGAGTTTTGCAAGTCTAACACATTTAGCAGCCTAAAACCACTGGGGAATAATGTAGGGATGGATGGCTTTTCAGCAACCCCAAACATGAAGAGGGAACGTAATTGGGAAACTGACTTGTTTGGCTGAACATTTTGTAGTGTGTTATGTATCGATAGACGTCGAACTCTATCAGACCATTGCACACTTTGTTCTTTGGCAATTGTGGTGAAGTTGTGATCTCTTGCCTTGGAGATGATGATCTCCCGCAAAAGATCGTGGATGCGACATGTTTTGACTCTTCCATAGGGTGTAGTTGTTGCCACTTGCATTAGGCTTCTGTTCAAGAGTTCAAGGAGATAGTCATCTGCTACTTCTTCCAGTGTCTTTCCCTCTTTTGTTTCAATGAAACCCTCTGCTACCCATAACCGGATTAGCCTCATACGCTCGATCAGATGACCCTCCGGAAAGATGCTGAGGTACAAGAAGCAGGATTTGAGGTAGTATGGCAAGTCATTGAAGCTGAGTGAAAGGACTTTTTTCAAGTCCTTGAGTTTGTCATTGCCCTCAATTTCAGCTCCAAGGCTGCGGCGAACCATGTCCCACTCATCAATTCTACGTGTATCTTTGGTTGCCAAAACACCACTAATGGCGACGATTGCAAGGGGAAGTCCCTCGCATTTTCTTAATATGTATTTACAAATTTCCTCCAAATGAGGAGGACATTTTTTCCGCTGAAACGCCTTTCTGCAGAAGAGATCCCAAGACACTGCAGAAGATAAGGGCTTCAAGATATAGGCCTTACCTTCAGATAGTACACCAGTCGTAGACGCTACATCTGCATTTCTTGTGGTGAGCATAATTCGGCTACCACAACTATTGTTAGGCAGTGCATATTTGATAGCATCCCATTCATACAAGTGCCATACATCATCCAAAACAATCAGATACCTGCGTTTCTGCAGCAATTCCTTAATTGTTGTTTTCAGCTGACTGTTGTGCATGTTGGCAACTACTTGTGGAACTCTTCTTCTTATTGCTTTGAAGAGTTGTTGAACCATGTCTTTGAGGAGGTCCCCGAAGTTGAATGACTGATTCACAGTGATCCAAGCACGCACCTCGAAATGTTTCTTCACTTCTGGATCATCATACACTTGCTTCGCCAAGGTGGTCTTCCCCATTCCTCCCATTCCAGCCAACGAAACTACTTCGTGCCCAGAACCGCCATTAAATAGCCACCCCACCAGCTGATTTTTAGGCTCATCAAGCCCCACAAGATCGGTTTTGTCTAAAAGAAGCGCATCTCCTCGACGATCTTGCCATGTATTGTTTCCTGCACAACTGTCTAGGCCACCAGGAGGACCTTGTTCAGCTGCTTTGCTCAATTTGTGTCCAAGTCTCTTATGAACCTCACAAATCTTCTTGATTCTTGAGTTGATGGCTTGTAGCTCAGAAGCAATCCGGTAACAAGCTTTTGCATTCTTAATACAGCAACTCATCCTGCATAGAGAAGCATAGATTCCATGTCCATGCCCATGCCCATGATGATCGTGTTCATGGAGAAGAGTAAATTCGTCTAGAATATCTTCAGTCTCATGAGCAATATCTCTCAGTTGCTTCACCCACACTTTGAGTTCCTCATCGCTTTCTTGCAATGCATCTGCAGTCCTCAAGAATGCCCTCATACTTTCCAATTCTGCTCTAAGATACACTGCTTCCTCTCTAACCCCTCCCAACATGTACCCACCATTTTCGAAAATGTTTACAAGCTTCTCAAGGAGAAAAATAACTGCACTCTCTGCCATTAATATCGATCGATCGATTTTACTTTCTTCAAATTGGAGAGGGACATGGTTGTATAATTGTATTCATTGTAAGTCACTTTGTTTCTGATCAACAATTTGATATTACTGCGGTTTTATACCTCTACTGCTACTTCTGCAAATAAAAATATTCATAACACACTTTCCAGGAAACCCAACTAAACTCTTAACTTTGTGCTCCATTGATCAGGATTAGTATGAGTAAGGATAAGACAGACAACAATCTGTGATCTGGCAAACTAGCTAGGAAATCTTAAATGCATGACTTCATTCTATATATGTATATAATTAATGTTTTACATCACAACCATTCTTCACAAGTAATTGGGAAGATTGACTGAGCAACAAACAAGCATTAATAAATGTACATTCTAAATGTTATCTGAAAGTTTGTAGAAGGGGGCAATCTCAATAACTTTCTAGAGCTACTTAGCAACTTCCTATATATTCCTAAGAAATTTATTTATTATTTTTTTTTACAATGGAGGTCAAAGGGGAGGGGGAATTCAAACCTGGCCTTGGGTGTAAAGGTAAATGCTCTCGACCACTAACAATTTACTTCTTTCTTAGAAAATAAATCAAAATTATCTCTCTCTTCCAAATTAATGGACTGAAAAGCTTAGCATATGCATATAATCCTCTAGAAAGTTATACTGGTTAATCCATCTTTGTACTGAACTCTTTATAATTTTATAAGAGTAGCAAAATACATCCCCTGCCACATTTGCTTAAAATTCAGAGTTTAGCTTATAATGCCACATTTACGGTTGTTTTTTCAGAGTTTAGCTTTCCAAGTCTTTGCTTGCAGGAACCCAATCTGTCTATGTATGCAGTGTAATTTTCTCAATTCTAGCTACACCAATGAAATTAAAATCTGTCACTTTTCTCTCTCTCCTTTTTTTTTTTTTTCTAAACTGGCTTGCATTTCTTACTTACCACCAAAGCAAGTAAACCTCATATGAGTGTGACAAGTTGGTGTTGCTGTTAAAGCAAACTACTGGATAGTTTCACTTAAAGCAGATGGAAAAGGGAACCTGTAAGAAGATCAAAGAATCTAACTTGTCATAAAATTACATTGGATTGTTGTTATGGTATTGTCTTAATTTCGTTGAAAGTCTCATGAAAATGAATGCACCGGTAAGCCTGTAGTGATCCAAATGAATTTAAAATCTAGTTGTGTATTCTTTGCTATATAGTCAAACAGAACATAGCTTGTAGTAGTAGATCATCTGTTGAAATTGTCAGCTTAAGCCGACAAATCTTAGCTATTCATATTTATATATACTTATATTGTGCTAAGGAACAAAAAAGATAAGTGTTAAGCCCTATATTTTTCTTACAGTATTGTTTTAATTTCCTTGAAAGTCTCGTAAAAATGAATGCAGCCATAAGCCTATAGTGACCGAAATTAATTTAAAAACTTGTTGTGTATTCTTTACTATATATAGTCAAATAAAACCAGTTTAGCAGATAAAAAAAAGTCAGATTAAGCTGACAAATCTTAGCCATTTATATATATATAAAATATCATTTTGTTTTACTATGGAACCAAACAAGAAAAAGTGTTATATGCAGCTTGGAAGATTATGATACACAATATTTGGATGTAATTTATGATTATAGATACTGATGTCTTGCAACAAAGAAGGATCATTCTGATTAATTAATACAAAGAGCATATATTGGAAAACATAGAATAAACGTAGTTAGATTGAGAGAGAGATAATCTGAAGCATGATAGTAGCAGACGTAGTTGTCCAAATGGGTTAATCGTTTTAGTCCTTTTCAGTATTTATGTTCCTCCAGGCTCCCAAAAAAAGCTCAAGTTCTGCTGCCCCTGTTTCCACAACCCAGTCGGTCCCCAGGCAGTTTGGTACTACTGTTCAGTGTTTAGAAACCAATTTTGTTTTTATTGTTTTTTTTTTATTTAAATTCCCCCTTCCCCAGGCAGTTTGGTACTACTGTTCAGTGTTTACAAAACCAATTTTGTTTTTATTGTTTTTTTTTTTTAAAATTCCCCCTACTTTAACTTGTAGTGAGCATTATCATCCATCTCTACACATATCAATAGATCATATGTTTTATAAACTAACCATGGTTAATCACCACCAATAAATGCTTATATATATACTTGTAATCAATATCTAATTTATAATTTACTTTGAAAATGCTACCAAAATCACTCATCATTTAAGACATGTTGTAGTATCACTACACAAAGTATCACTAATTAAAAAAAAAGAGTACATATGATAGCATTTATGGATTTTATAGAAGACTCACAATAGCGTTTCTTCGCCTTCTACAATGGCAATCCTCAAATACCCAAAGGCAAACCCATTTTAGCCCTCAAGTAGTGTTCCAATTTTGGGTTAGGGCCTAAAATAAATTTTTGTATTTTCCACCCACTTAACGTATACATAAAATTGATTAAGTGGCCGTTAATTTAATATGGAGCAACCAGAGTAATGCCAATTGCCCAATACTCCGAGGTTTTAGGATCAACCCAGAGTTCCCATCATGTTGTAACGCAAACGGTGTTAGCAAGACCCAACGGCCAAACGGTGTTATCACCCGAGTTTGGAAGAGTCGATGCAGGACCCTCCGTGATAGCAAGGACATCGTCGTTCGTAGCAATGGGGTTGGCTGGAAGTTGTGGTTGTTGATGGTCGGTAATGGGAGACCCAAATGGAGGACAGGAGAGGAGTTGTGGGAGATTGGAATTTTGCAGGTTAGGGATGCAAATTGAAGAAGTATAGGAAGGACTTGGAGAAACGAGTTCTAGATTCATATAAGATGGTGGGTAAGGTTGGGGATAAAAGTGGCAATCGGACGAAAAGAAAGAAGGATATGTGTAGGATGGTGTAGCGTAGACGACGTGGGGGGGTTGAAGATGTCCCTTAATGTAAATGAATTTTAATGAATTTGTAAAAGCAGATTGACATGTCCCATAATGTAAACATCACACAATAGGGAGCAAAAGATATCAAACACCTTGCCACCACTATCAAAAATATTAATTAAGTTTGCTACAAAAAGAAGAAACATTAAAAGTCAAAACTTTCTGCAACAAGAAGCCATCATAGCACTTGGAGCAAGGCAACCATGAATAGAATTACAATATAATGTAGACCGATTTGACCAGAATTGTCGGAAAACCTACCTAAACAAGGCTTCAATAGTACAAAGAGTAATACCAGCTGAATCTTCTTTGGACCCCAGGCAAATGAATCTTCTGGTATGAATTGAGGATACAAGGACATGGTGTTCAGATATTGCACGTCGTAACATTTGCCTATGCATGATGGTAATGATGCAACTTGTACAATAACACTTTTCCACCAGCATTACCCACAGCCATGAAACCTCCACCAGGACTAAAATCTAAACAGCGGGGATAATGTAGGGTCTTTCTTTGAGGAGGCCAGTTGGAGAATACAGAAAATGATGGAACATGTATCAACTTTAAGCTGTCCTTCTTCATGCTCGAACACATAGCCAATATTTGAGCATCACTATTGAACTTCAGAAAATCCACTTTGGTTGTAAGATTCTCGATGGTCTTTATAGGTTTTCTCTTGCCCCCTAAAAATTCTTCTCTATTGTAAACATTAACAATCCCACTGTCTGAACCAGCAGCAAACAAGGTTCCATTTGGAGATGTACAAAGAGATGTACCGTTTATACAACCTTCATCAACAGCCTTATGGAAGCAAGCCCCTGTTCTCAGATCCCAGTGGTAAACATGTCCATCTCCACCAGAGCTCAGTAATTGCTTACCATCATTGGTAAATGCTAAAGAACGAACTGTTCCATTCATCTTGAGTGTACCAATCAATTCCTTCGTTTTAGAGGAAACCAACAAGATATAACCTTCATTTCCCACAAAAGCAATCGTACTAGAATCAGGGGAAACCTCAAAAAATTCCAAGCTTTTTTCCTCTCTACCAACCAGAGGACCTATTTTATCAACTTTTGCCTTCACTAAATCAAAGCTGTAGAAGAACTTCCTCCTTCCAGCTATAATAACCTGAGACCCATCTGGCAAAAAAGATGCCTTCCGAATGGGGCAATCATCAAGGAAGATGCTTTCTATTTTAGTGTTCCGTTTTCCATCAATCTGAAAAAACCTAAGCCTTCGATCCAATCCAGCAGCAAGAAGCAACTGAGCATTTCTATGAAACTGCACTGAATTTATCGGACCACTAGAAGGTTCCTCCACATTTGCATCCACAAGTATTGAGTATTCAAGAAGTCCAGGCAACAATTTTCCACTGCTCTTCACAACAAGATCCTCATTTGTTCGAAGGAGATCTTCAACAGCTTCTACATCCTTGTAGCCACGGGCCACTACTGCCCCATTTTCATCATCTGAAGATTCATCATCAGAATATCTATTGTTCCTCGACTGTGAATCAACTTGAGACCACTCTGTGCCTGGGTTCAGCTTAACATGCTGAGCCCTCAATCTTGACACATACTCTGAACCAGAAATTAAACTCTCATCTTCTTCCTTCCTCAACTTCCTTAATCTGTTAACTTTAGCAATATTTATGTTGGTCTTTTCCTCTTCCTCATCCACCCAGACAGGTTTCCTTTGCTTAGTTTCCTCCTCTGAGAACTCTGCATCCTCTTCATAAACAAGAGGCGCATTATTTGCAGAACGGTCCACATAGAACAAAGCAGAGCCGTTATCCACCATGCCTCCAGTTTCTTCCTCATCCTGCTTCCCAAACACAAGTGAGGAATAGATGGATCCAAACAAAAAGTTTTCCAGCTTCTTCATTTCCCTTTCTTGCTCAATTGCCACTTTCTCATCCTCTTCCCTGTGAGCTTTCTTTCTCTTCTTTGTCCTCATAATTTCTAATTTTCCATCTCCGTTGTCTTCATTCCCTTGCAGAAATGAAGGCTCATCAGCATCCTCCCTCTTACCCTTGTGGGGAATATTTTGTGATATTAAACTCATCTTTCAAAATACAATGCCACTGCTTCTGAAAAATTTAAAAAAAGTGAGACAGAGGTGACACACAATATTAACAGCCAAAATGGCTTTCAAAATATGAAGTAACAAAAAATTTACGTTCATGTATAATTTCTTACTTCAAATGGTCAACTATGCAAAATCTTATCTTGGACAACTACAACTCCCAAACTACAAAATTCAAATAACCATAAATTTTGGAACTCAGTTATAATCATAGAAGTCAATCCTCAAGTTCT
The DNA here is from genome assembly GCA_003254885.1 of Purshia tridentata. Lineage (NCBI taxonomy): Eukaryota > Viridiplantae > Streptophyta > Magnoliopsida > Rosales > Rosaceae > Purshia > Purshia tridentata. Next base: position 21,631 of record QANT01003316.1, on the reverse strand, counting down.
AAGCACAAACAAAAAATCTACACAAGTTATATGTATATATATATATATATATAAACAGACCAGGTGGACAAAATGCAGACAAAAACAAGTTTGAAAACCAATGAGCTGAAGAAAAAAAGGAACCCTAAATTGAAACGTTTATATCTTTCATCCAATAAAAGAACACCAAACAAATATTACTGATTTTCAAGTATGCAACTCTAATAGTCGACAATATAGCACAGTAACCATAATTAACCCTAAACAAGAGTAGTAGGCTACAGTAAATCAAATATTTTAATTTCTAGCTAATAAAAACAAACCAAAAAAGAAAACCTAAAGAAATTTATAAGGAATGGAAAGTTAAACCCTGAACAAAAAAGAAGAAAAAGAAAAAGGCGGAAACTAAGAACTACCTTGGCCAAATGGGGAAACAAATCAGCGGACAGAGGACAGAGTTGGGTGGGGTAGGGGTTGGGAGTGTTTGGGTGGGGTGGGTTCAGACTTGAGAGTGAGGTAGTGAGGGAGCTCTGGGGGCTGCGGAAGAAGGAGGTCTGTAACTTCTGTTGAGGGGTTTTTGAGGTAGGGATGAGATTTCCAAAGAGGGACGCGGGGAGGGGGGACCTGGTAATGGGTATAATGCTGGGCCTTTGGGCCGTGAGCCCAAGTCTTCTGGAGGACCTAAATTTCAACATATATATTTGTGAGAAATAATTTCACAAGTAAAACATTACTACCGTATTAAATAGTTGACATATGTTATGATGGAGTGCTAAAAAAAAGGAACAAAATCTATCAAATATATTTTCTCTCACATATTTGATCTAAAACCCATCTCTACGTTCCTCATCTAAATATATTTATGTAATAAAGTGTCTGATATGCTAGGTTATAAAATTTAAATTAGGACAAGAATTTAACTAATTAAGAGTCTAGATTCAATTTGTTTAATTTTCAGTATCATGATAATTGGATCTTGCTCAGACTATACTAGGCTAAAAAATGTATATAAATACATATACATATTTGCATATTTTTGTTCCGCATGAGAGAAGCTCTCGAAAAACATATACATATGCAATGCAAGTGGGCAGAATGGGTTGTGGTTCCAATACATTGGTTGTTGCCATGGTGATGGTCCTCTCATTTGACCAATCTTCACTGGTTTCAGGAATTTGAGGGAGAGGGTCCGTGCATACATAACCAACCAACAAAATAGTTCATTTTCACATATACACAGATCATTTTTCAGTTTTCTTCTGTTCTTTGTTTATCCATTGTAGGAAACATCGTACAAACAATAGAGACTGAACAAAAAAGTTGGGGCAGGAAGGGTTAAGGATTGATTCATTCCAATCACACACATCGAATAGTCATAATCGAGTGCAATTACATACAAAAACAAAACCAGTTACGTTTACAAAAGGAAGCAAAAATGTAGAATTCAACCCTGGTCCCTGGATACGCTCGGCCACCTTAGTGCCAACCTTTGTTTATAACTAGAACACTCTTAATCGAAACTCGTCCTATGTACATATTGTTGAGGCCAGAAGAATGGGAAAACCTGTCTGCTCCTCAATCAGCCATACATATATCAATGACTGAATGTGGTTCCAGGAAGGTACCCCCCATCACAACAATTGCAGAGAAACTAACAAAAAACAAGTCATTTACGTGGCATTCAATCCTTGTGCTTCTCTGGCTTTGTCTAACAGTAAGTGCAAATGTGCTGTGAGCATTCTTCAGCTGAAGCATGAAGTTGATGCTAATTGGTATGTTAAGATTGGATGAATGGTGTGGGGGTACTACCATCATTGTTGTAATGGTGTACTTGTTTTTGCACAGCCTTTATGGCAGCAACTCTTGCAGCATTTGCTGCTTTATTAGCTACTGCTACAGCTCTCTTCACCCTTTCATCCACCTTACCCACTTCATATGCTCTCTCAGCAGCTCTCCGTGCTTCCTGCTCATAAAATGGTATTCAGTGAGTAAACTCATATAGTAGTGTTAAGTGTTTATGTTCAAATGATTGTGGTTTTGCAGTTAGTCTTCACATAAATCAACAGTCGAGTGTTTTCTAATTGCCCTGTCATTCCAAAGGAATAGCTCAAGCAGCATAAGGTCAAAAGCCAAAAGCCAGCCTAACTACAATGACTGATGACATGTAGTGGAACTGTGGAAGTAGGTGTAACTCATCCATCCACAAACTTCCAACAGATTCTGACAAAAATGCTGTCATTAAGTTCTCCACAAACCACAAGGAAACATCTACTACATTATCTCATACCAAATTCAATCAGTGTAGTTTCCCAGTCTGTAAATATTTCATGGGTTTTTTTTTTTTTTTTATACTTCAAAATTTTCATAGAGAATCAGCGATGCAACTCGAAATTTGGACTGCAGATGCACCTCATTGAGTAGAAGACAGATTATCCTTAAGAAGCAAGCTAACTAAACCAGGGGCCGATCCTTCACTCACGCTTACATTGCAGTGAAAAAAAAAACATTTAACCCATCTTCTACCATACAGTACAGTGGCTGTATAGTACAGCCACAAACAAAAAGTGTTTAACCCACTACACTTTTGCCCACGCCACAAAAAAAAAGTGTTATGAACCCACAACACTGAATACACCCCTGTACCATATTGTATGGTAGGACCCCAAAGCAATATATCAAATATACTTATCTACAGACAAGAAGATATGACTTATTGAGGGTGTCAGTAAACTTTGAATTGATGAGTCAACAACTCATAAACAGAGCCTTTCTAGACAACTTAATACAAAATACTTACTGAAAAATCGCAGAATTTATTAAAAATAAATACATTTGCCACAAGGGCATAAACAGAATTACCTGGACTGCATTAGCAACTTTGGCATGGTTGACAGCATAGGAAGATCCAGGATGGGCATTTTGCATGCTGTGATTATCAAGAACTCCATTTTGCCAGTGACCCAATTGTGTTTCCCCATTTCTGAAAGTGTACATACCAAGTCCCTGCTTTCTCCCTTCATGCCAGGCTCCTTCATACCAATGTCCATTCCCAAAATGATATACTCCAAAACCATGCATCTTGTCAGCAAAATATTCTCCAGCATATGTGTCCCCATTTCTGCATTATCATACATATCAATCAGCACCGATGTCATTGTATACATGGATCAAACCCAAAACCTTTTTTCTCCAACTAAAATTTCTTGGCATATGGCCGATGGCCAAAAATGATTGAATGCACTTTTCATATAACCTGTCTTCTTAAAAAGTGTAAGAGAACACACATATGCACAGGCAGATGTGAGTACGTGTGCATACACACACAAGTACACGAGAGAGGGAGGGAGTGAGGAAACCCAATCGGTTTTCCATTCAACATGTGAAAATACCTCAGCATCATAATTAAGCTGATATGAGAACACAGGTCAAAATTCTAAGTGTGTCATTCAAATAATAAAAAGAGAGCAAAAAATTCAACACCCTGTAGAAAATGTATGTGGTGAATGCAATAACAAATCAAAACTGAGATGGATTCTGAACTCCACGAAGCTTAAAACTGTTAACTTTTTAATCTAGGTATTCTAATTATAAAAGCTGGTAGTAGCAATAAACAGTGATGGCTGATAACTAATAACATTGAACCCTTTGTAAATTATGCAAAAGGAACCATGAAACGTAATACAAGTGAAATCCTAGCAGACTGAAAGAACCATATTCCTAGCCAGAGAGGAAAACAAATCAACAAACTGCTAAACTTGGTGCATGATGCATGATGCATGGTGCATGGTGCATGGTGTATAGTGTATGGTGTATAACTGTTCCATTAAGCTTATGCTACCTCAAACCTTTTATAGCCCTGTGACTAATACAGTATTCCTTCAATAATTCCATGAATTCCAAAATAGAAGAATATTTTGTAGATTGCTTTATTAGAAATAATTTGTTCCCCCCATTCATCTAATCAGAATAGATCCAGGTCTGAGTAGTGTGCCAATGAACTCTGCAACTTAACTTCATACATCTGTAAAATAGTATGGTTACATGATACTGACCTCAACACTTGCCCAAAATTCGAACTCCAGATCAAAAGACAACATAAATGACTAGCTAAATATTTGAACAACCTAGTAACTCAGAGAGAGTACACAATCATTTCAAATTTCTCGCCCTTTCCCACCTCTCTTTCAGGTGGAAAAATATGGGCCATCACCTACTGGAAATTACACACATGTCATTACTCTAATTTGAATAAACTGTATCCAAGCATCAATACCAGACTACATAGAAAAACATGGCCACTAAACAGTGTTTAATTCCAGGCATCCATATTACATCATATAAAAGAACATGGAAATCCAAATAAATATCCATTACTTCACACTCCCAATAACCATATATCTAAAAGAAAGATGGTAAATTTACCTGAAATGATAATGACCAAGTCCATGTTTGACACCCCACTTGAACTCCCCAACGTACCGGCTCCCATCCTCACAAGTATGCATTCCACAGCCATGACACTGCCCTTTAGACCACTCTCCAGCATAAACGTCACCAGTGAAGAACCTATATACCCCAATTCCATGCCTCAATCCCCGCCTATACTGCCCCCGATATCGGCTCCCTCTCGCCCAAGTCTCCACACCATAACCATCGCACTTCTCATCTACCCAATCACCCTCATACCTCCCATTCATATGATAGTAATAAACCCCACTTCCTGAACACTTTCCTCTATTAAACTCACCTTCATAAACATGCCCATTACTATAAACTTGCACCCAAGAGCCAGAATTCGGCTTCTTCTCCAATTCCGGCTTCGACCCAATTGACCAAAGAACAGGCTGAGAAGGTTTGGATGTGTAAGAAGATGGGCAAAGCGTAATTGGCAAAGAACGGGCAAGAAATAAGCCAACTGAAACAAGACGAGGAAGCGCAGTGTTCAGAGAAATCAAAAGGGCAGCCGAGAAAGCGATTAGAGAAAGGAAATCAAGAATGAAGGAACGGCGAGGACTAGTGATGAAGTAAAGGGAAGGCACTGAGAGAAGGATAAGCAAGCGATAGTGAACTCTGAGCAAATGGGCACAGCGGAAATGGCGAAAAAGTTTCAGAGCCACTGATCTTGTAGCAAAGGGAATGATTGCAAATGAAGCAGAGCACAGAAAAGAAGCCAAAGAAGAAGCAGAAGAATAGCCTGAATTGAAAGCACTGTTGTTGTGGTGGTGATGGTGATGGTGATGGTGAAGAGAGGACAGTGTTTCGGTCATTATAGGCCTTCTTTGGGGACTCTGGGAAATGGATTCCTCATGGAACTCGATTTGGGCTGTAGTTTTGGTGGGTTTGGTGAGTTGTGAGTGACTGTGAGTTGGGTTTGCTTCGAAATGATGGAATGGGTGGTTGACGTAAATTGGGTTTGGATTTGGAATTGCTTTTAAGGAGGTTTTGAAGGAAGCAAAAGTGTTGTTGGGTTAGAGTCGAAATCGGAACAGATGCCTCTCAGCCTCCTCTGCTTTTCTTCTCCGATCTGATTTTATGATTGCCTCTCAAGCATTTACAAACAACAATCAAAAACACTTCTCTCTCTCTCTCTCTATTGAATACACTGTGGATTGTGTTGGGTAATGGTTTGTGGGTTTGCTCAGGCTCAGAGCAATTGGTGCATATCTGTGTGTTGTGTTGTGTTGCTGTTTCTGTTTATTTGTGCGTGGTTTTCATGTCTGGTTTTTGCAGAGGCAAAACCGACCTGATCGAGTTGGTTTTTTGATTCCTTGGATTAAACCCAGGGAATTTACAATATTTGCTGAAATGCCACTGCATTTTCTGAACTAGAAAATCAAGTGGCAATGTCCACTGGGGTAGAGCTGACTGTATTTGTGTTTCTGCAAGATAATGCTGACTGTATAAAAGAAGATAATGCTGACTCTCTAATGCTAAAAACAAGGAAAAAGAAAAAAGGATAATGCTGATGCATGTGTTGTTTACTCGTGTCTATCTTACTGGCTGTTAAGTTGACTAGTGTAACGTTCATTACTTGTTTAATTCCAAGTAATATTCAATGATCATCATGTATTATGTTTCTTCTCTTTTTTAGGAGAATGATTATGAAGTATTATGAAAATATATAATTTTTTAGTCTTGTATAGTTTTATGAGATCCTCAAAGCATCTCTAACACATTATTCAAATTGGAAATTTCTAATCTTAGTAATTTGAAGAGCTAAATTTTTTACTTTAAAATATGAGCTCAAACAGATTCTTCAATTTCATTTATTTTTTATTTTTTTATTATTTAGACAAAATTAAAATTCTTTAAAATTTAAAGAAAACTTATATTTTAATATTATGGCAAAATTTACTCTTCAAAATTGAAGAGCTTACTTTAGATTCTTATTTTGAAGAGCTTATTTTCAGAGGTTGTTGGAAATAATTTATCCAACATAGCACAAGTAATTGAGCAACTAACGACATTTGTTGTTCGAGCCCATGCTGTGGAATTGAAAGTACCTCCCATTCTTGTGGCTCCGTTCGTGCCTTGTTCATGTAGTTTCTGCTTCCGTTGCTCGACTCTCCATCAAAATCTGCTCTCTGTGTATGACTCGTATTGGCTCACCAGACCCTTCGGTCTTTTACTCTACAGCTCTACCCTGCCCGAACCTTAGTTCCATCCAACCCATATTAAACACTTGGAATTTATGATTTTTCAAAGATGACTTTATAGTTTATACTGAAAAATAAAAGTCTTTCATAAACTACTAATCTTATAAGTCAATCAAATGAAAGAAATTACGTAAAAAATTGGGAACAATGACAAAAACTTTCCAATAATTAAAATTTGTGCTCCAAGATTCTTGAATGTAATTCATGTTCTTTCATATATTTACAAAAATGCCAACACTAAATGTTTAAATTTAAAAAACTAATAAGTCCTCAATTCCTATTTACATTGATACCACATTGGAGATTCTAGTACTCTCAATCACTCAGACACACTCAAACTTCAGCATGTCACATAATGTTACCGTCACAATAACTTTCCTCATCTAGGTGAAGGGAAAACTTCTTATCCAAGTATTTATAGCTAACTAGCCGAAAACTTGTAGCATATACCCCCTCCCATCGGACTGATTAGAAATGAGATTACAACTTACTAAAAAATAAGAAATTAAGATTACAGAGCACATCTCTGCATGAGAAAGAGAGCCAAGAGGATTTGCATCATATCATATCAAATTCCATGCAATATCCAGTATATCTCTCTGATTTTTAATTTTTAATTTTCTTTCAATTCTAGAATTCAAAGCAAAATTTTTGGAAAGCAACACATTCAACAAAGAAAAGTGAAAACAAAAATAGGTCAAAAATGTAAATATCTGCATGTAGATGGTATATATGAAACTATATTCCAACAATTTAAGTGCATACATCCTACTGCTGACTTGATACTATAATCATTAGACAAGAACATTAAGAGACTAAACAATACATTCTGAACATAGAAGAAAATTGCAGAGATGAGATGGCTATTCTCGGAGTGCCAATAATCCCACTCAAGCTAAAAAGAAAATGAAGAATACAAGCCGACAGAAACCACTACAAAGTAATTATTAATACTAAAACCAAACGGAGAACTTCTATAGAAAGCTCACCAAGAGGCAGCTAAAACTGAAAATGAAGCTCAGAGCGGCTGCAAATTTGATTGATAGTGGATCCGAGAACACATAAAAAGGGAATTAATATTTTGATAATTTGGGGAAGCTACTCCTCCACATTCTGAAGAGCATTACTAACAGAGGGAAGTGAGTCACGTATGAACTCCGAAGTCCCACCAGAGCTGAAGCTTGAAATTCCAGCATCATGGCTTGTGAATCTTGAATCCAAACACTCTAGGAACATAGCTCTGTGATGCCTTCTGTGGCTTCAGGTGCCCGTATGTCATCAAGAACAGGTGAGGAAATGTACTTCCGAAATAGGCTCCATCAATGTCTAGATAGAGTTAAGTGACTCAGGATTCAGGAATTAATGCAAACAAAACTAGTGAGCATTGTATTGCACCATTAAAATGAGTGAAACCCACAATGATGTTATAAATCACAAAAGCACATGAATGGTATCGAGATGCTAGCAAATATGCAGCAAGCTTCATGTTTCTAACGGAATCAAGAATCAAATAGCATATAAAAAATTGCAAATGACTACATTAGACAAGATATACCAATAAGACAACTAACAAAGTTTTTCCAAATGATAAAACCAAGCTGTTTAAATTAACCAACATTGATGCTTAACCCCGCATAAAGGAAACAGTCTAAGATCCCACCGTCATACCCTGTAAACAGCCACCCACACATCGTGTAGATGCAAGTGAATTAGATGAAAATCAATACAGAATAATTTATTTACCAATTTCCTTAAATAAAAGAAGATAAAAAGCATGGTTTCCACCTACTTGCCAGTTTCTAACTTTCCGTTATGATACTTCAGAGAACCAAACCTACTAATTAAATTTTAATAAAAATACCCCCTAGCCTATTTAAAACAATAGATCAATGCTTAGCTTACGGACATGTAAAAGGCAACCAGTTAAAGAATAAATAAAAACAAAAACAAAAAAGGTAGCATAAGATAGATTTTGTGAGCAGCATTCTGACAAGCCAGCTGCTTATATGCAGCCAGCAGATGCAAATATAAGTTAAGTAATATAAAGGATACTACCTTGATACTTCGATCGAGGGTAGTAGATATCTTCACACTTGGGGCAGTATATCTTTACAGTGCTTGACCTAGGGATGTCTGATTGGCCAACTGGGAGGCAGGGTTGCCCGCAGCAGAAAACTCTTGGGCATCTCCCAAAATCATAGTTCTTGTACTTGTCTAGCTGTAGATCCAAAAGCACAATTCTAGCCAGTGACCAAATTTTACAGTCATGAAAGCATGAAATTGTGAAATAGACAATCAAGAGAAGAAACTCACCATGGCAGCCATGCCTTTGCTTGTCAAAATATATCGAACATGAATCAGACCATAAAGCATCTCTGCTGCGGATTCAATTAATTCATTTTGTTCTTCCGTAAACATATCACCTGCCCATCTCAACCGATCCAAAGTACCCATCACAAAAGGCAAACACCCAAATGAGTGATTAACAAACAAAAATATTGTCAAATAAGTTAATATTGGATTAGAGTAGTTTTTGGGTTTAAATAGTATTATCCCTTAATATTAAGCTGAAAAAAGAATTTTTTTTTTTTTTTTCAGGAAAGATATTAAGAAAATGAAGTCCATGAAGAGATTTCTTAAAGAAATACTGATTAATCATATACATGACACAACTGAATAAACCAAAATATGAGCATGTAAATGTTTAAAGAAAAAATTTCGAAAAGAAATACAGCACGGAAGCACACACATGGAGCTAATGCAAAGAAGTTTCAAAATTATAATTTCATAATTACTATATTTATACATGACAAAACTGAATAAATCAAAATATAAGCTTACCATGAGAAGATTCAACATCCAAAATTAAATCAAGTGCATAATCATAGTAAGGTACTTGGCTGCTTAGCCCACAGAGGTTAAAATCATCTTGTATGTAATCATCGTCAACTTCGCAAAAAAATTCGTTTCCTCGCAAATTGCAAAACCATGAGATCCAAGATGTGTCATCCCCATCTGAACCACTGACATCCGACTCTTCACTGTCTGTTTCAGATTCCTCTACAATCAATATAGAAACATTTCCATTAGTTAATTTATGGATTTTTTTCAGAGAAACAAAAGTTTATTTACACAAATATATGTACAACAGTACAAAGAACAAAAAATGGACGATGAATCCACAACCAGATTACACTAAGTCAAGGGAACAAAACCCTCACATCTATCAAGACAAGACAAGGCATCGAAAGCAAACGAAATGAAAAGCTGAGTACTTAATTACTCAAAAAAACCCCGACTAGCTTTTACCTCCCTAAACAACTCCCACCAAAGCTGTACAGAATACGGACAGTGGAGAAAAACATGAACTGGCAGCCTATATTATGAAATAAATACTGTTTACATATTCTGCTCTTCCAGGAGACAAAATGCAGCCCAATCTTAAAAATACCTACTATTCAAAAACCAAACTGCACTAGTGTTGCACAAATTACATATTTTAATTAAGTTAAAATGTGTCCTCTGTAACAAAGGAACGTGGGGGCCCGAAGGAAGAGGGGGGGGGGGATAGAAGCTGATGTTCAAAATCAAGAATAGTGGATCTACTACATAACAAATTAAAAACATAAAGTACAAGAAAAATAAAGTTAAAACAAGTTTGCAAAGAACCACTCATAAGAGAATGAACTTCCAATGAACATGTTACTCTCTATATTGACACATTATTTATAGTATTGATCTTTATACAAAAGGGACACAATCAGACTACAAGGACAAAGTTTTCTTCATTTTGAGATAGATCATTAAACTCTGGATCAAAAAGGCACGACAGTTTAATTTTACCAAATGTGATATAACATCAAACTGTACAGTATTACTCAGAAAAAGATATATCCTACTGCCATGGCAGACTCAGGCAAAGGTTTAACTTAGTTTCCCAAAAGCTAAACAACGCTCAGTAACCTCTGGATTATGGACCTGGCAGTATAATGGATAGTAAAATCACGTAAAGGGATGAGGCAACAAATAGAACAAAAAGTTAATTGCGTCACAAAGGGGCAGATTTTTTCTATAGATCAGCTTGCAGAAGACACATGACAATGATATTAAATGAGGCAGACGACTGGAGCAAACAATATACTAAAATCTTAGCTCTCACAAGCAAATGATTGATAAATGATATAGAAAAGTTTGAGTTCATCCCTACGAATACCACTAACATGTTTCAATGACATACAAATGAAAAAAACGCATTATAACAAAAATGTTAAATGTAGGACCACAGAACAAAAATAAAGCATATACACACACCCAGTTGATATTATAAAGTGCAATTTTATCTATCATAATGTCCTCCCCAGATGAAACCCATTTCTTAAAACTTTATCCAAAAGTAAATCCATTTTGTATCATAAATATTTTTTTATACACTTGTGTTGATGCAACAAAGCAAAAGAAAATAGATTGTAGCATAACAAGGATGCTATGCAGCCATTTGGGGCCATCCCCAAAAGAGCAAAGAACCCATCACAAAAAAAGGACCAAATAGGTACACAAATGGCACATAGATCTCTTCTCTCTGTTCTTTTCAGAGAGTTTTCAGAAATACCCACACACAAAAATGATAAAAATAACACAAATTGAGCAAAGAAAAGTGGCCCTAATGCCAAAAAAATCGAATTAACCCAAAAAAAAGGGGAAAGAAGAGAAATGTCAGACCATCGGAGCAATTGGTTTTGGCGAGAGAGGCAGAGGCAGAGCGAGAGTCCCTGTGGTGATCAGACGGACCCTTCCCACCCATGATGAGAGGCTTGCTATCCTTGCCGTTGATTGCAGCAGCAGCAGCAGCCCTAGAAGTGGACGGCGAGGATCGCTCCAGCTGCTTGTCCAAGGCCTCGTTGATCCGCTTCCGATCAACACCGGGTACCACCTCCGCAGTCTTCGACCCACCCGCCCCTCGCTCTCTGTACATCTCTTCTCCTTCTTCGATTCCCCAAAATTCTCACCCGAACATGGTTATTTGGTAATTATACCCAAAAAGTACAGATTAAATTTCAAAAAACTTAGAAAAATCCTAGGGATTAGGAAGTAGGGTTTTCAGTTTTTTATTTTTGATTTGGGTAACCCATATTATTATTATTTTCTCTCTCTCTCTCTCTCTTTGTCGCTCTGGAATTTGTTCGTGCGGGTTTGGTTTTTAGCTACTCTTCTCAGCTTGGAGAGAATAACAGTGCGAGACAGACCGAGAGAGAGAGAGGGGGGAGAGAGGGGGAGAGATATCAGTCTTTAGAATTTATATATGAGGGGTGTTTTGGTAATTCCGTTGTCGTTGTTGGCGATAGATTGGCGAACGAACGACAATTCGTATCGTGTGGTTTTTGTGAACGAGGGAGGGAGATCTAGCGTGGGATTTTTTTATAGATTCTGCAGAGGAGCGAAAGGATGGGACACGTGTCGGTCGATAAGGGAATGTTGGGGAGATCGTCAGGTGGGCCCCGTGGCCAGAGATATTTTCGCTGTTTATGGTTTCGAAATATGATTAATAGATGAAAATAAAAACCAAGTTAGATTTATTTATCATTTATGTGAAGTTTGAAATTTTAATTAGAAAGAGAAAAAAAAAAACATAATATTTAGAAGGGAAATTTTATACATACCCTATTATTTTCTTTTTTTACCCAATAAAAAATTTATACATGAACTAACTATTTTGTTCCATTATGAATTGACCATTTTGTCCTTGTGCCCAGCTCCTCTCTATTTTCCTTCCCTTCTGACCCACCCCATGCCCAACATCACCATTTTCTTCACAGGCCACACCAATAGCACCACCACCTTATCTCTCTCTTTCCTCTTCTTCGCATGTCACCCCTCACCTCAGACCTCCATGAGCACCACCAACATCAACACCACCCTCTCTCTCTCTCTTTCCGACCCATCCCGTGCCCAGCTCTTCTCTCTTCCTTCCCCTTCGACCCACCCCTCCTCTCCCGTGCCCAGCTCCTCTCTCTTCCTTCCCCTTCGATCGAACACGCACTTATTCCAAGTTCGGCGAACCAATGTTGAACCTAAATGCTTTCTTCAGCAGCTACCCGCCGAACAAGCCTCTTATATTCAGCAGAAGATGAGCTTCGAAGCCATTCGACAGTCATCCACCGAAACTGGTGGGTTTGTTCGACAGTTTTCTACTGAAACTGCTAGTTTCGTTCGGTCGCTATCTGCCGAACAAGCTGCAACAGAGAAAGGGAGAGAAGAGAAAAGGGAGAAAGGAAAGGAGAGAGGGAATGAGAGATAGAGAGAGGGAGGGTGCTGTTATGGGCAGGAGAGTGGGGAGGAGAGAGGAAGGGGTGGTGCTGCATGGAGGAAAGAAAGGGAGAAAGTTGGGTATGTGCATCAGTTGGGTAATGAAAGAAAATACAAGAGTGAGATATTTTTAATAAGGGTATGATAGTAATTTGGTTTGGGTAAAATAAGAAAATATTAATTTTAAAAAAGTGATAATTGGGTAAATTGAAAAGTTAGATAAAAAAAGAAAATTGTTAAGTATGTTTAGAATTTCCCTATTTAGAATGAATGGACTGGAATGGACCACTGGGAATGGGAATAGTTGTTGAAAGTGGGTTGACATTCTTTTCAATCTCCCCTTCCAGGGAGGAAGGTGGGACCGGCCCATGATGTTAATCGGCACTTGTTCATGGAGGAGTGTATTTGTCACGTGCGTTGAAAGAATGCTTTGGGTTTTGGGAACCAACTTTGGTGAATACGGAATAGTATATTTTGTACAGATAAGCTAGTGGGGGACAGGACAGGAGACTCAATTTGGCAACCTAATAAAGTGTTCAAGGCATGGGCCCACTTGGCACCATGGAAGACTGAAGTAGAGAACATGTTTTTCACTATTTTTTTGGTCAATAACATGTTTTTCACTCGGGTGTGGGAGATATTGAGATGAGGGGGAAAAAATGGGAAATACTTGTGTTCACATCGCTGGGAGTAAAATTTGTGTAGAAAATTCCTTATCACATTATGACATTTGAATGAAAGAAAGAGAACAAAAGAGGGGCCCAAATGTCAAATTTTATTGACATTTTTTGCCACTTAGCATAATAATGTGGCAGGAGTTCTCATATAAGTTGCTAGCACCGACGACATCCAACGCCAGTGGTGGGCGTCGCTGGTACTGGACTCTGACAATAATAATGGGAGAGGTGGGCTGTTGGGTTAAATGGGTGAGGGTGGGTGATGGTGGATATGATGGGGTGAATAGTGGGACTACCGTACTCTTCCTCCTTCTCTTACTATTTTTGCTCCTGCTCCTGCTCCTGCTATGGCGTTCATCAGAAACCAGGAAGGAATTGAACTCATGCTCTGAGTTAAAGATACCATGAATGATCAGACCTATGTGTAGAGCTAAATCCAAGAGCCATGGAAACCTTTGACCCATCTCTATTCTCTGCAACCAGAAAGAGTGTCATTTGCTAGCTAGTTTACGCAAGGAAAAGAATAAAAGAAAATAAACAGAAAATTCTGGTGCATCACACACATAAATAGAACCCACAAATGATGGGACAAAATGGAAGATCACTCGAGGAAGCCTGGCACACGGTGAGTTGGCAAGCTCTTCGTGATTCGCCAAGCTCTCGTTTAAGTATCGGTAACTGTCATTTCTGGGAACTAAAACCGTTTTGACGCTACAAAGTATCAGTTTAGATCGGTTATCTTAACGATACCGAATCTTTAAAAAAAAATTATAGAACCAAGAGGTTCAGTTTTGATCGGTATGTTGGGTTTAAAATTCCACCCCTAAGTGGGAGTGTTTGGCTGCATGTTGAATCAATTTTAAAAGCAACAACATGAATTTATTTTATTAGCACATATCATTACTAAGGACTCAAGTATTTTTCAAAAATAATTGTGTATCCATACTATTTTGTGTGTATACTATCATTATGAATAGATTTATTATTTGAGTATTATGGGAAAATTGTCATTTTATTCCTTAAATTATTACACTTACATAAGTTTGTTCCTTAGACTTCCAATTTAGAAAATTAAGATACTTAGACTTTTCAATTTTGTCAATTGAGATAATTTCGTCAATTAGTTTAGTAAAATTATATAAGTAATGTGCATGCGACTACCATTTTTCCCTTGATAAGGACCGTTTGTGATGGGCATTTGATTATATGTAAATGAGCAAATTGATGAAATTATCTCAATTGTTGAAAATTCAAGTACTTTTTAGGAAGCAAATTGATACTAATAGAATAGTATGGGGGAACAAATTAACAGTTATATGCTTATGAACAAGTAGGTCGAGTGGTAGTCCATTTACAGGGTGAATTAGAAGGCTTATTGTGAGACTTTCTGCCAAGTGATCAAAATGTGATTCTCACTAACTACACATACCATTAATGGAATAATTACCAATTTAATATAAGCCTGTAGTTGAATATTTATAACCTAATGATGTCAAGCTTGAACAAATAGAAGCACAAAAACAAAGTGATGCATGTAAACAGCAGAAGCACAAAAACAAAGTGACCTGTTCATTTGTCATGTTCCCAAAAAGTAAAAAAAAACAAACCGACTTGTTACTATGGATAGAGTAAAAATTCTAGTGGTAAATCCACCCAATATACTCGTTTATAAGCATATCGCATAATTTATTAGCAATCCTAGATTCTCATATGGATTAGCTTCTGTTCACTTATCTGCAACAGGTTCTGCCAGAACATGACCCAAAAACAAAAATAAAAAGTTTTGCCAGAATACCAAGGAAAATGCCATTTATATTTTATTCTATTATTCTAACTTCCTTTTTTTTCTTTTTCTTTTTTCCAATTCTCTCATTTGAGATGGGACCCATGATTATGAGATCCATTCCATGCAACAATCCATTTCATGTGATAGAAATGAAAAGGAAAAAGAAACAAAACAAAACAAAACAAATTATCCATGCCTACGAGGCTATTACGATCTAAATCACTCTAGAAGAATATTTTTTTTTAATTTTTTTTAAGTACTCAGAAGATGTTTAAGTTAAAAGACCCAGCAAACAACTAAAACAAAGTGCTGGTGGTTTATATTTCACAGAGAAAGTAGGTGTGTAATTACAACTGGAAATTAAGGTAACAAAACTCTCTAGAAGAAAAAGTTTCAGTTAGAGCGGACAGCAAAAAGTACATGCACTTCAATTCTTCTTAATCCTCGGCAAAGTACTTCTCCTCAGCATCATGGTTGGCTTCTCTCTGCCAGTGATCATCCAATGTCTCGTCATTGTCTATTTTTGTGTAATCTAAGTACTCATGATCTTCTCCTAACAAAAACTTCTGCTGCATGATGAAGGTGAATTGATCCATCTGATCTTGCAACTCTGCTGCAGATAAAGTTGCTTGCTCACCATGCTCTGCTGTGGAGGTTTGAGCATCATTGGGGGCAGCCGGATGATCCACAAGTGCCTGTAAGAGACAAGGCAAAGCTAGAAATGTCAGGAACAACCTGCAAGATAGGTTGCAACAACTAACAAGAGCCAACTAAATAGATAATTAGAAATATTTAAACCATACAACAAACAGAAAACAAAAATTAGAGAAGCATTTTCCACCAAATTGATTGAGAGGCTATAGTTTTAATGTCTCATAAGTAAAAGAATATAGTTATAGAACCAAATATAGTGATGCCTGCTGGATAGAACAGTGACATAAAACTAACCAAGTAACACTATTACCTTACCCTTTTTCTAGTTTATCAATAATTATCTTGGAAACCAACTTGAATGAGATACGAGAAGGAAGGAAAACTAAGCACCAGTTATGGTGAATTTTAAATAAATGCTGCCAGCATCCTTGTCATAAACAGCATAAATGATAAAGAAAGAATGCCAATCAGCACTATATGGTAGTAAATATTTTGTCATTACAACAATAGTTAACCGACGAAAACCAGAGTAGAGGGATCTGAAACCTGAAGTGCATAACTGTTGATTCTCATCATCATCCACTTTTTCTTTTAACCAAATATCATCATGCACTAAATTTGGTCATTGACTTGATATCCCGATCCCATGTAGTAATCTTACCGGCCAAAACTCCAAAATTTAACAAAAAGAATGCATAAAATAACCATATTGTTTTCATGATTTATCATAGAATTCAGCAGGAATATTTATAAAATAAAATTTAGATAAGGAACATGAGACTTTTCAACTTTGTAAGTATAATTTTTACTGAGTTACCTCTGCAGATTGTGTGCTGCCCCCGTTAGCCATCTTAGCTTCTTGGTCCTCCTCTTCTTCTTCTTCTTCTTCCTCCTCCTCCTCCTCTTCTTCTTCTTCCTCTTCTTGTTGGTTTCTCTCACTCCCAACCCAATCACTCTCAGCAACACCCAACCTTTGTTGCTCCCTTCTAATCTTTGCAACCAAAATTGCTTCCTCTGATCTCCTCAACAACGTGTCCGACCACCGCTCCCCAGGTCTTGCCATGCTCCTGCCACTCGGATCCTGAAACTTCCCCACATACTCATGATGCAAGTATGGCTCTCTTTCCCGCATGGCATCCTCCGAGAAATACTGTCCATCAAACATCAACTTATTCAGGTAGGCTCGCCTCCGGTTCTTGACTGTAACTGATCTTGACTTCAATTCATCTGATGTTGGACTCATTAAACTCCTAAGATGCTTCACGTGCCAATTGATTTCATAGTCATCTTTGAGCGCATCAAACTCACGGAGCTCATCAAAGGTCAATTTTGACCCATAACGCTCTGAATAAAATAAATCAAGAAAAAGGGTATTAGCAAAATCGGAAATGATATTATTTGAAAGTACCATAAGCATTTCCATCTTATCTTTTCTAAGATAGGGATCCTAAAAAGATGATAATATCCACTCAACTCGAGGCTCATACAAGTCTTTGGCTTGCTCAAGTGAGATTTACAATATAAAGAACCAAGCAACATATAAACATGAAAAATCAAAATTCATTATATTTTCTTTTGTATTCTCAGTTGTATCAGTAGTCAGTAGTATTTTTTTATCTAGACAAACAAGACCACAAAGAAAAAAAAATAAAAAAATTATCACCTTCCCAGTTTCCACTAATTCACTACTTTATTGGCTTTGCCACGTTAGTACAAATCATTAGAACATTTCATAAGCATAACAATTTTCCTTTCCACTAATTCCTTCAGTTTCAGCAACCAAACAGAAATTTAAGGTTTTGAAGAAACCCCGTAATTGGAATATAACGTATACCAAAATAGAGAGGTCGGAGGAATAAAAATAGGGTACCTAAGAAAACGGCGGCGTCTCTGGAGAGGAGGTCGAGGAGGATGCCCTTGCGCTGAGAGGGATCGATGGTGGTGGAGTGTAGGGCACGAGGGAAGTAGAGGTCCTCCAACAACGATAATCTCTCCGATATGCTCTCTACCGCTTCGCTTCTCACTGCCTTCTTCTCCATCTCTGCTCTCGTCTCTATCTCCGTCTCTCTCTCTCTCTCTCAGTGAAATTTCTGGATTCGACAAGCACGTGAGAGTCACGTGGGCTCAAAACTAGCTACTGTCCCTTCTGAACTGATTATTGATTAGACATTTTTTTCATTTGTTTTTACAACAAATGATCCTCTTCTTCTTTTTTTTGGCCAAGAACAAATGATCCTCTTAATTTATCAAGGAAAAAATATAAATGTAAACTATTCAAAACTCTGAGTTTTAAATTTGATTAATATAAATAGCAAATTACAAATAAATCACAAAATAATTTACAAATTACACATTAATCAATATACAATTTGCTTTCCTATAATAGTCAAGGCCAAATATTTCAAAATTACACAATACTCAAAGGCCCACCACACTTTCAGTTTTGTTGAAACATTATAATAGATTTTATTGTTAAACTAATTTAAAATATAGCAAATTACAAATAAATCACAAAATAATTTACAAATTACACATTAATCAATATACAATTTGCTTTCCCATAATAGTCAAGGCCAAATATTTCAAAATTACACAATACCCAAAGGCCCACCACACTTTCAGTTTTGTTGAAACATTCATGTCTTGAATTACGATTATATCCTTCCTTTCCTTGTTTTTACCCATTCATTTTTCGTGTCTCACATCCCTCCCTGGCATCTCTTCCTCTCTCCCTCTCTCACACTTCCTTTCAAATCCAATCTCTCTTTTCACTGAAGTGGCGAAGCCAATGATCGAACACCTTGTAGATAAAAAATGGCATCTATGAATGCCTTCTTCTTCTTCTTCTTCAACTCCACTAGAGCTCTCACCGAGTCCATCGCCGAAACTCTCACTGAGTCCGTCGCCGGAACTCAATGCCAATTCAACTTCAGCTTCATCCTTGGTGCCTATTTCACTCCCTCCATCTCTCTCTCTAGCGGACTCAGCCAAACACTTCTTCGATCCCACCAATTTCATGCCGCCGCAGTCGACGACAACTGCTACAGCAGCTACAGCCGTGACTAGTACGACTGCTTGTACCTTTGTTGCCGTCGGAGAATCAGAGTAAGAAGATCTGGAAGCAATATACGATCACTAAGTCCAGTGAGAGCTAGATGGAGTAGGAGCACGACAAGTTTCTTGAAGCTCGTTAATTGTAAGCCAACTCAATGTTATGTTTTTTGTATTTTTTTTCATATTTTTGTTTGGGAGTTTAGGCTCCGTTTGGATGCTGAGAAAATATAGGAGAAAGGGTATGGAAAATAAAGGTTTGTTTTCATTTTGAATTACAGAAGATTTGGGGTTGTGGATGGTGCTATTCTGGTCTTAATTTCATACTAATAAAACAGAGAATTAGAGTTCATTGCAGTTGGAGTTCTCATTCGGTTCTAAACAATGGGGCCTAGAGAATCATTAATATTGGAGAAACATGATGAAAATGCCACGCCTTGGACTGCATGCTCCTGGCTTCTTCGATAAAGTTCTAGATGTTGACCAGTGCTTATTGCAAAGTGAACCTGCCAATATAGTATTGCCTGTTTGATTTTCTTTCTCTGGCCTTTATTTTATTAAATGTAGAAATTGAGACTATTTATTTTGCATACACCATTATAATTAAGAATTCTTTTTTCTAGCTTTCTATTGTTATGATATTTGTTGCTCTGCTATTTCATGGTGCTCGAGATATTAATTTTATACCTTACATTTAACAAGTAGCTGTTGGAAGATTGCCTAACTTAATGTTTATGTACATGACTATCCCACCAAGGATGGTACTGCAGTATGTAAAATCCATCAAGATGTTTTGTTCCTTCAAGATGTTTGGTAGGATTTAACTTAGTTATTGATATACTAGTTCCATGTTGAATATATTGAGCTTGGACCATTTGATTTTACATTTCGCCTACTACTAATACTTCACTTTATGGGTCATCATATGGAATCAGTCAAATCCACACAGATTGATTTGTCTAATTACCAATTTTCATCATGAACAGATTACAGATTTGAGACTATATCCATGTTATGGACTTAGAAAATGATCATATTGCTGCTGCTTTCTTTTCAATCAAGGAAAGCAATTTTCAGGAATCTATGCGTGTATTTACTTGGTTGCTTAACCTGCTTATGAATGTTGTTCTTTTTGTAATATAAGTTAATCAAACCAAGTGACTAATATGAACATTGTCTAACAGTGTCCAATATGCATAGTGTCTAACAGTATCTAATATGCACACTGCCTAATAGTGTCTAACTTGTATCTTTGCATATTGACAAAATAGCTCCAAAAATGCATATATATATATATATAATAATAATAATATTAGTGTATGTCAAGCATGATTTTGGTGAGTAATAAGCTCTCTAGTATGATTTTGGAAATGAATTTGAAATTTTTTGAATTTTTAGTATATGTTGCATAGTTACTGAATTAATTTTTGTAGTATATGAAACTATGCAAAACTAATTTTTCATGTTCCCTTGTAGGGTTGAAATAATTTTTAATTGGTTTTATGATTTAAAGTTTTCAGTCTCTGTTGCGTGCTAAATGAGTTTGTATTCGGAAATAAAGTTTTTGGATCATTCTTTTTAAATTAATTTTGTTGTTTTCATACACTGTCGCACAGTTACTGATTTTCAAATCAATGACTGTCACACAGTTATTGATTTTGAATCAGTGATTGTCACACAATTATTGATTTTCAAATTAGTGACTGTCATTCAGTTACTGATTTTGAATCACTGATTG
This sequence comes from Purshia tridentata, assembly GCA_003254885.1. Classification (NCBI taxonomy): domain Eukaryota; kingdom Viridiplantae; phylum Streptophyta; class Magnoliopsida; order Rosales; family Rosaceae; genus Purshia; species Purshia tridentata. The sequence continues at coordinate 787 of QANT01003316.1, read as the reverse complement.
TCACACAATACCAATTTCGAATCGATGATTATCACATATTTACAGATTTCGAATGGGTAACTGTCACACATTTACTGATTTCGAATTAGTAACTGTCACACATTTTTTGATTTCGAATTAGTAACTGTTACACAGTTACTGATTTCGAATGGGTGATTCTCACACAATTATTGATTTTGATCAATAACTATCACACAGTTACTATTTTGATCAGTGACTATTAAACAGTTACTGATTTTGATTTTGAATCAATAACTGTACCATAATTACTGATTTTGAATTAGTGACTTATCACATAGTAACAAAATTTATGATGAAATTATTGCAGATGAATCCCTTGATATTATCTCTATCATTTTGGTAGATCTCATTTATGAGTTGAATCCCTTGATGTTATCTCTATCATTTTGGTAGATCTCATTTATGAGTTGATTATTTATATTGATAGCTTAAACTATGGTGTTTGCAATAACAAGTATTGGTGATATAAGGTTAAGTAATTTAGGTTTTTACTGTTATTTTGAACAAATCTTGGCTTTTGCTATAGGCTGCAGGTTCTTCCAATTTTTATGAAATTTGCAAAAGGTTGGAACTTGCTAGGAATTTTCGGTTTCTAATCGGGAAGCGATTTGGTTCGGACGTTGTATTATATAATGATTATATAGTTTAATTAGTTTCTTAATTAAATAGTATTAGTGTGTTATTAATCACAGTTAGTCAACTTTAAAAATAGTGACTGTCACACATTCACCAATTTGATATATATCTATTTTTTACATTTTAGTTA